>JAZGTK010000577.1:0-61863 GCA_036877625.1 Ambastaia sidthimunki
GATTTGTCTACAATCTCAGGCATTTCTCTTTAAATTCCACTTATACCAGATTATGTAAAAACATTTTACATTTTACTTCTCAGTTGTGTCTTCTTTTTCTAATGAAGTTTGAGAGAAACATCAGTGACAGTTACATGGACTACATAATGGAGTCCAGCTCTCTTTTAATGACTACAGATGAGAAGTTCATTTAAAGCTGAAATAAGTGGTGTGGTTCCGTAGTTCTCCAGAAGGCAGAGCAGCATGTTGAGAATCAGTCTCTGTCACTTGCTGTCAATAGATTTGTGTTGACACTGTGCTTTGGTCTGAAGGTCCCTGTCGAAAGCCTCTTTCAGAATGAATGTTTCTTTGTCCTGACAGCTAAACCCAGCCTGAGCTTCTGGACCCAGTTTTATTTCTGGCCATGACAGTTCTCTTCTCTGCACTGAGGCCCTGATCTTCTGTCAGGCTACAGACTTTTATAAACATGATTCTATGAACCAGTTGCTTATGACGGCATGTAAAAGTGCAATATCATACCAACATTGTACATATGTGTGTTTTCAATAGCTTCTCTTCATGGATACGCATGAACATTGACCTCTGTATGATATTGTGGTATGTATGTTATGAAACAGTATGTGGTCTCAAGGAACACTGAGGGGTTGTCTCACTTTAAAGATAATACCTTTTTTTAACAGATCTAGAAGAGTCACAAAAGGGAATTATTTAACTGAACAGTTATATAAATGTATAATTATATAACTGTACCATCTACTGTATTTAAAATGCCTTTTTAGAGGGGTTGTCTCACTGACTTTGAATGAGTTTTGAACTTTAAGCTAAGTTTTTATGAGACAAAGACTTCTTAATGATTTTAAATTACTATTTGAGCAATCCTTAAAATCATACTTTTGAAATTTAAAATGCCATGGTATTGCCATTTGAAATGTGACCTTCCCTATACCATTAAAGTATTTTTAGAATTTCACACAAATTTAAAGTTTCAAAATGTAAGACTTTTGGCCTCAACTTATACCAGTCGGCGAGAGTTGCCGCTTGTCAGTGAGGTTTTGGAAGGCGTCAGAACACAATAAACCCAAAATGCACGTAATCTGTCCAATAGTGTGTCGTTATCACTGTTTGTGCAGCTGCTGTGGGGCTTCTGCAACAGCCGGCCCAAGAGGCTCACCTTCATCTTGCTGTATTTTGAAGTCATGGTAGCGTTGCAGTGGCGCTGATGAAAGCCAGACAAATGTCTTGCATGTATTGCATCAGTGTAGGTGCAAATTATGTCTATCCCAAGATGCTTGAAATGACAACGTTAACAAGTCCTTTCGAATACAGCATTTGACTGCTGTTATCGCATCCATCAACGGGTAAATCTCTTCTCTGCTGAACTGAATGTGTCATTTTATACACGTTACATGCTGTCATAGGCTGTCAGCTGGTTTCACCAATCTGTCCCTCATTTCATACATTCCTGCAACTGACTCTCATGAAGCTTCTGAAAGTGGAAACATTGAGTTTTAAATTCCTGTTTTGGAATATTTTAGAATAAAAGGCTCAAGTCAAAGCGGTCACCAAAATTAGCAACATTTTAGTAACTGTCTCAAGTATTTGAATGCCTTTTTTTAATGTATTGTATACCGTAGAACATGTGACCCATTTAAGCATGACTGACATGTTTATAATTGAAAGTAAAGTCTTATCAAATCATGCTAGACCTTTTAAAATTCTGTTCATGCGTTTAGGTAGCATCAGTGTGTGGTCTCAAAGGCTGCTTCAAGAAACGTTTCCAAATTAAAGCGGACACAAGACCAAGGATGTAGAAATCACAGAGACATGCTGAGATTAATACATCAAGACACAGGTAAAAGGGGATTTATCTTATTCAATAGGATAGAAGTAATTGGGATTAAGACATCCAATCAGAAACTTACACTAAGCCTTTTACATAGCTTAGCTTTTTTTAAAATAACTTCTCTTGGATTACTAAGAAAGATATGTCTTTGTCTCGGTCATGTTACATTTTAATTCATAATTTTAGCGTTTAAAAATATTACAGATTTTCAAATTTATATATGCAATTGCATGTATTGTTATTATTGTTGCTTTAACGTTTTTATCCAATTATCACCAGTCATAACAATTGTAAAGCCATGTGCAACAGTAAAATTCTACTAAAATTCTACTAAAGATTATCACTGCTTGGCAAAGAATTGGATTTACTGTGACCACACCACCATCAGATGTTATTATTCTCAATTTATTTTAGTGTGATGTTCATCCAATCTGAGAGATGAGACATTGTTTGGGTTTTATGGTAATCAATGAAAAAACTGCCTCCTGGTTTGATACCTGTCTGTTTTTGTTCAAGTGTGTTTTGTTCCAGTGATTACTGGACTGGACAAAAGTTGCCTCTGGAAATTGGAGTTAAACTCGTGACAAATGTCTAGTGATGTGTTATGTCTGGATTCCTCTGCAAACATGTTGCCATTTTGCCCTCATGGACCCCAGCTGGACCTGGGGAGCCCAGGTTAAAGATGCACCATAACAAATTAAAATACTACAGACCTCTTCATCATGGTCCTATAACTTAATTGGTAGAGTGTAGAAGTGCAGGTACTCCGTCATGTTTGTTTGTTTGCCTGGTGTGTCACATCAAGATGCATTTAATTGTCTTTGTAAAAGTAGAAGTGCTTTTATCAATTCTTACATTTTTAAAGATATTTTAGAGCATCTAATCTCACCACTAACATTGTTGCAACAACGTGTTGATTTATGAGGACATTCAAAAATACACAGAAATACTAACACACACACACACACAGCATTGAGACTTTTGTGTTGAGGTTGTTTTCTTGGCTGTCTGGATGTGGATGTCTGTGTTGTGTATGAGATCATGTACATCACTCTTGCCAGGCAGTTTGTAATGGTCATGGGGGGTCTTCCATCAGGGTCGTGTCAACATGATGGAGGAAGTTCCGACGGGACTCCCAGCGCTCTGGTAATTGATTGCATGTTTAACACATACAAATTAAATGGTGCCCTTGATGGCATCTTGGGATATTGGTTATATTTCTATGTATTATCATTCAATTTCATTTTAGTGCTGTTAGAATTCTTAAGTAAGGAGATTGAGAACTGGAGTCAGCTGGTTATTACATTTACAGTAGCCAAACACTTCATTCATATTGTCTTCAGTTTAACACAGAAACTCACAAGCTCCACCCCACCAAAAAATGTTAAAAATGGCTGATAGCTCAACACAAATAAATAATTTAAATTGATCCATCTGCTACACTGTAACAAAAATAAAACTAGTGTGAATATGATTATTTAGATCAGTCTCTTTTAACCAGCCACTTGAACTTTTGCCTCCCACTGTTTTTAATCTCTTTGCAACACTAACTGTGCAAAATATTGAATGCTTTTATTTATAAGCCTTTTCATCCACATACTGATGCCACTCACACCTGGTGCTGTTATATGGTGTAGCAGCTGGTACTATTTATAATATCCAATTCCTCACAACTATTACAATTGGTGTTCTCTCCTTTATCCCCTGACACAAACAAATGTTGTCATACTTGTCTAAATTAGGTAAGATCGTACATGCTCAAGCTTTGTATGACTTTCAGTTGTGGACCAATAATTTCACCTCTCTGGCCTTGATGCCATTTCTTACTGTGGTACAGTGGTTTGCTTTGTGAAAACAAATGACGTGTGTGTGTGTGTGTGTGTGTGTGTGAAATTGCTACAGAGTATCCTGTAGTTTGTTTCTTCCTTTTGCAATGTTCTTGTCATCCCAAAGTTCATAGAATGAAAGTGTGTTCCATTTTTATCATCTTCCAAGCACTATAAATGTAAGACCTGTGTTACCAAGCCAATGCTATAAATTACTTATGGGCCAGAGTGCTTTTAACACACTAGAGAGGTGTATTATGAAGGTATGTTTAGTGATCAGGTTTGTTCTGAAGACGTGTGGAGAACTGTCATATTCTTCTGTATGAGAATTTTGCAAATATGTTAGTAATTTTGCAATATATTTGCATTGTTAATATAATCAATGCCTGATTCACTTCCTGCCCTTCAGACATGAAATTCTAAACCAGTTCAGAAATCCAAAGTATAATTTACCACCCGCTGTGGAATGTATTTGGAATGGGAATGAAGGGTGTTAAGTGATAAGAATAACTGAAGCTTAGAAGTTGAGAAAATCACCACAGAAAAAAGCCTAGATAATGAACTTCCATATTTGAATACTTCTCCTAATAATGGTAATAATATGCAGATAGCAAAACCCGAATGCTCCCTCTCTGTTTTTATGTAAAATTAAATTCATGTTTCTTTTGTATTATTGCTTGACTGAGAAGAACATTGTGCATACGAAGTAATTTGAGTTCCTTAGAGGTTATCAGATTTTTCTTGTATCATGTTATTCATGAAGGAGTGAAAATTGTTAGAATGATTTGGGCTAAGACTGACTTGCACACAGAAGACAGGAACACTTTTACCTCTGCTCAAACATTAAAAAAAGAGAACAGAACTTGAAATTTCGAATGTGTCCAAACTTATTTTCACACATCAAACATTCTGAGGGAATGACGCATTTGCACAAATTGTCTTTTAATAGGACCTACTTTTGCTGACAAAAAGTGCATAAGTCCAATGAAAAAAATTTGAGCTTTAAGATTTAAAGCACAAGTTTTCATTGCCGCCCAGTTGAGTTACATCCAACTTGTAACTTTTCCTTAATGTGTTTAATTGAGTCCGTGTTAAGAAACCCTGCTTGTATCATTTTTATTAGTTAAACATTTGAAGCACAGTGTAAAAGTTTTCTGTTATCTGTGCAAGCCACAGAAATATAATTATAGTAGCTGGTTCTATAGCTAGCTTTTACCTAAAACAAGGTAATGTGTTAAAACTTTGAATCCAGCTTTTAAGTTCACTGAGATGAAAGGGATCACTCAAGAGTAAACCAGACAGTCAAAGGTATCAAATTAATAAGCAGCTGATGTTGATTGACAGCTTTGGGGTTTTTAGATGCATCACAATGAAGAAAACAGCCTGAGATATTCTTTGTTTATTTGTTAAACAATTGACAGCTGGGCATGATGGTGTTAGAAATGCAACATCTAAATCTCACTTTCGGTTTGAAAAGTGATGATGGCAGGTTCTGCCTTGTATCAAATGTTAAAGAACCTGGACATAAAGGTCGTTTTTTACCCCAATCATGTGTCAGCAAATGTCCCTGGAGGACAGTAACAGATCTGAGATTGAAATGCCATTTTCTGACCTCATAAAGAACATGTAGAAATGACAATGACGAAGATGAGTGTGTGTGTGTGTGTGTGTGTGTGATATTTGTGTGTCATAAATGGTGCAGGGGTGCTTGATGGCAGCAGGAAAAGATAAAATCTCAGGACATGGTGACTTGCTGAAGATGGAGCATGGCAATTCCATGACAGTAGTGAGTTTACTGTGGATTTATCATAAAATAAATAGCTATTACTGTATTGTATACCACCACAGTGGTATATTTGTGCAAGGGAACCCTTAGAATCAAAGGGCATACACGCAAATATGAGCTTTATATTAAGAAATCTCATTACTTTTTCATAAGCTTTCACTGTTTGCGGTCTCTGTCTGCAGTTGAAGCCACACAGAGGGCTCATAATAGGAGTAAAAGAGTCAGGCACTTATAATTAAAGGGAACCTGTATAATTTGCAATTCCAGGGAATTCTGGGTATAAAGACAGTTTAGATGATAGACTTTGTTTGCTCCATTTGTTGCTCTGTGGAATGGCTCGCAATGTGTTTATCTGAATTAATCTGCCCAAACTGGATTGCGTCATGTGGCAATGTGATAATTAACAAAGAATACTGTATATCTCCTTCTCACACCCAACTCATTGGGTGTCATCATAAAGACCTCTCCATATTTTACCACCTTTTTAATGTGGCCATACTAAACACCAGCCATTAAAATTCACAGCAGACACTTCTTAAGTTCTTCAGTGGAGTTGGGAAGCAAAACTGGAGAAATGACACAGTGGAACACAGGAATAAGGAGACAGGACTGTTTTAGCCTGAAATATGTGCGACAACCTTGAACTGCAACCGTATTGAATCAGCTCTGCTGGGCTGCGACTACTGTAGGTGTCTTGGGTCTTTGATGGCTGTCTGCATAGGTTGACAGTTTCGTGAAGGTTCTCTCAGTAAATACAAAGACTCTTGCACACTAAATATCTGGACTTGCTCAGATGGCTCTGTTGTTGAATCATGATGGGAAGAGAAGATCTGGTAGATACTGGTGTGACATCCCAGAACTCAGAACCTTAATCTGATGTCAGGGAGTGTAGTTATGAGAACATATGAAAGTCACAGGTACAGAGAGTGAGGATTATTGGTCTTTATCTTTTGAGGGTTTTGTTCTTTAAATACATGTCATGCATCTTTTATTTTGAATTGTGTTTTGTAAAGTTCCTTGTGGGTTTGATTGCCTTGGTTGTCTTGTTTATTGTGTGTTTTAAGCCGTTTTGTTTGGCTTGTTTGGTTTGATTTTTTGTTATTCATCATCTTCTTGCTGTGTCCACCTAACAGCAAGTGTAAATGACCTCTTTTGCACATCTGCATGGTTGTTTATTTAATCCTACAAAACATTGGAGCATGTACCAAAGGCGTCATTGATCAAAACCCGTATGGACCTAGTCTGATTTACTTCTGAAAAACTGAACATAGTAACAGCAACCACTAGAGAGTTCATCCACACCACAGAGCAAACAGATGCACAACAGAAAAGCAGAAGATAAACTCTTAAATGGCTGCAGAAAGCAGAGTTTGACTGTATCGCTTCTGTATTTGCGTTAATCTGTGTGACATCTTCACGACGTCTTACATTGACAATGTGAATATTTTACAAGATCAAGATGCATTTATCATGAGCATTCATTAGCAGCATTTATTATGCAAGATAACACTAGACATAGTAAGGTTATTAATATGTGAAATCATATATTATAAATAGCTCTCTGGTTGTTAAGTGCTAAAGTAAAAATTGTTAAGTTTGGAGGAAACATCCAATGCTATCTTGTTAACCTTAAAATTCGGTTTAAATTATACATGAACTGTCCTTCAGTCAGAATGTATTTATCATTTAATCACATAAATAATGAATTAAGAAATATTTTTTTTTAAAAATCGAACCCAGTGCACAAGCACAAGTCAATTTTTCATAACTGTAACGTTTTAGACTTACTCTCGATACATTTAGGAGAATTAATGAAAAAATGAAATCACTGTTGTCAATGGTGGTTTGTCCGTTTCTGGGTCAGTTAAGTGAGTTTTGGAAGTGATGTGTGAGGACAGCATTCAAAAACGTCCAATGAGGTTATGCGACACATGGATGCTGAAACAAAAACATTAGCTGTGCTTTCATTAACAGCTTTGTGGCACAGGAAAGAGTCAGAATTCATTTTAAACGTGTGCCTAAAACATCATTTAAAATGCCTGTGTTACATATGATAAAAAAACTGCTTGGCTAAACAACATAAAATAAATATCCATAATATGTTTCATCATAAAATGCACATGAAAAATGTGTTTAGACTGCACTACTGTATCATCTGTTTGTCTCCCACCTTATAAACACTCTGCATATTTCTGCACAAATAACACTCTGCACTGCATAATTCTTTCTGCCAGCATTCACACTGTAGGCATATAACTTTCCCACATGGATGCATAATTTCAGCAGATGCTACACTGTAATCCTCTCTAGAGCAATCCAGATATCTTCAGTGCATGTTGTGTACTGTATCTCAGAGATTGATGCTTTTGTCATTGTCAACATTCTAGGGATACAATTTGTCTCCATTGACCTCTTTTTGTAGGCTAAGCTCTACTGGGCTCTCAGAGACCAACATACTCCAGCCTTCCATAAAACTGGCAAATTAGAGATGCCTGCTAGAGATGAGTGAAGAAGAGGATTATGGGTAACATTAAATTGCTCTGGTGGTCTAAATGTATTGACACTGGGCGCAGGTTGGCTTTTTTATGAAACGTAAATGACTGTAATTTAGAATGTGTAGGCTAAAGTAAAGTTATTTCTGACTATTATTAGGAGCTGAAGAATTATTTTCTTTAATGGAGAATGCTAGTGTTTGCTAGTCTTTGCTACATGCTAGCCTTTGATGTTTTTGTCTGGAATGTGCTAGTGCATGTTCTCTTAAGTCTTAAAGTTAAACTGGGAAATAAAGGCATGTTCATTTAATTGTTGTGAGACTCACAATAGATAAACACTTAGTAACCACTTAGATGTTTTAAAGCAACAATTTTACTTGTAAACTCCATTATTTTCTAATAAATAAATAAAGAGGATGGAATAAGTCATAAGTATAGTTCCTCAGATTAGCTTTTTATCTAGGCAGACCATTAACTCGGTTTTGGAGAAAATAAACATGCCAAATAATTGAAAAAAAAAATTAATAAAATGTTTAAAAAACAATTTAACAATTAGTTTCATGTTACAGATTAATTTTTGGGTTCTAATCTAGTCAGGTCATAAATCATTGGTATCGTCAACCCAACCTAGTTTACTGTGTCTGAGTAAATTTGTCTAATGCCAATATCTTCAGTCAGACGGTCCTTATGCTTCATGGAATAAAACCTTGAGAAGATATGATATCAAGCTTCCTACGAGAAACAGACCAGACCTTTTAGCCCTTGGTGTGAGCAGACAGACACAAACAGTATTAAAATACACAGTTCACTCTGTTCAAACCTATATTTCACTGAGAAAGGTCAGGCATACAGCTAAGTCTCCATATGGAGTCACCGTTTGTAAAATTCTCTTTTATAGCACTACTTTTGGTGTGGTAAAACCTTGCAGCTTAGACTCATCTCCTTTTATTATCAGTAAATAAAGGAAGCTATAGAAAATGCAAAATTAATACGTTTCCCAGATGTGACTGGAAGATTTAGTGTCAGGTGTTAAGCTATTTCACGGACTATCTGCTGGATCTCTATTGCATGACTGTGAAATCGCATTAAAAACCTTTTCTCTCAAATTACAGCGTTGAAGATCTTTATGCGTTCAATTACTGCCCCCAGTGCTCCTGCCACCTCCTTGATTTCACAACCTGCTCCATTTTCTCCTGAAGCCCAGCTGATCTGGATGCAGGTGGGGTGGAGATTGATCTGGGTACCGGTGGGAGCTACGAGGAGCCGGACGGCAGATGCTGGTGATCAGACGTGGCCATAAATTGCCCTGACAGATCAAAATGGCTGTGATGACCCCAAGGTATATTCCTAGGCTGATGTCCCCAACTGGCAAAGAACCAGCACATATTGGTCTTCAGAAAGCATTAGATGTTTTTTTTATCCCTTTTTAGCCTGGATCCCAGCATGCAACATGAACCCAGCTTCTATCTGTTATATCTGTTATCATTAGTATATTTATTAATATACTCGATAAACAACTGCTTGGCATCTCCCATCTGTTTTCTTGACCTGCTTTCCTTTGAAGTCTCAACGGACACAGTTGGCAATAATCTTGTTTCAGTGTTGCTGTTGTTTCTTGTGCAGATGCTTGCGTGAGCCTGGAAGTTGCTTTTCTCACACAGTGATGAATGAAGCAATCTGTTCAGGAAGAAACACTACAGTTAGATGTTGGGAGGTTAAAAATATTGGTGAACAACTGCTTAGTGTTATGAATTAAACAATACTAGCAGCTGATAGAGAGATGTGAGAGAGGCAAAGTGACAGTGTTTTTTTATTATAATAAAAAACTGAATATCACAATAAATGTCTCTTCTTTTTTAGACATAACCAATTCATAAACCACAAAGGGTTTAAAATTATTTTCTTTTTGCCCTTCATGCCTGCAATCTCACACCTCTCCACAGTTCGTTGAACACTAAGATAGTTCAACACTGTCATGCAACTTTCACCAGAGACCCCCACCCCCCACCCACCACTGTTTTATATGCTACAGAGTCGAGCCATTGAGAGAAAAATACTCTTCTGAAAAGCTGGAGAAAATTGGATCTATCTTTTAGGAGCAGGAATGAGGAGGAGGAGGAGGAAGATGATGGGGGATGTAGTTAGGAGTGTGTCAGAGGCTCAAGAAAGACCACAGAGAATCACAATGCACCTCATCTTGACTGTCGAAATGTGAATTCCAGGTTCCATAGAGCTCTTGTACTGTACCTGACACAGTAATAAACATCACTGGCTAAACTGTTATAGTTTTCCAGATACCAGGAACCCTAGCCTAGACATTAAATAGTCTGTGCAAATAAACCACTAGTGCCCCACCCACTTTTTTTTCTTAAATATAAGATATGAACCAAACCAATCACCTATGATCATTCTGATTGGTTGACCCTTTCTCTGTCGAATCAATGTAGCACCTCCAGGAATTTCACAGTTAACACTTTTTTAAAGTATTTTTAGAAGAATTTTTAGGAATTTTTAGAAGTTAAAATAAAAATAGACTGACGGCTTTATGAAAACTATATACCTTCAGATACCAAACTCTGAGTTCAGAGTAAGGCTTTCTTAAAGTAAGGTAAAAATCAATTTCCCTATGAAGAAAATGAATAGGATTTGTACTTCTATAACCTGACTGTTGAGCTTTATACATCAGGTCACTTGAGGCATCTCACTGTCAACAAGCGAATGGATTAAATGAGAGGAGATTGAAAAGTGAGGCCTCCATGTTTTTACAATTTAAGCCTCACAGTCAACAGGCAGCAGGTGATTTAATAGATTCCAAAAGATATGCATGACATAATTACATAATTTCATGAATGATGTCATCATGACATCATTTCAACATTCTAAAGTTTAAATAAACAGAGAGCCGAAAATAAATTCTCTTCATTGGTCTATTTCTTCTGCATTCATGAATACCTCTATAATGAATGTCATTATGCATGTCATTCATTTTCTATGAATGTAAGACCTGTTTAACAAAGGGAAGGATTTTGTCGTTATTATTATTCAGAGAGATATTATTATCGCTCTAGATTTTTTTGGAGGGTGGGGTTTTGTAGCAACGAAAAAGAAAAAAGGCAGACAAAGATACATTTTCAGATTTAATCAGTGTAATATGGACTCTATTCATCATTTTAAAGGTGGCTCAGATATTTTACACTCATGGGAAAAAAATGTTTAAGGTGTTTTGTGATTAAAATGATTAGTTATTCTAGACTAATCTTTGTGAATAATTTTGTATTCTGTGTTACTGCCTTTCTTTACATATGATTAAGTGTGTCTTCACGGTGACCTATAGTCTTACTGTGAGCTAAGCTAAAGTAAATAAAAAGCCACGGTTTTCCCTTCTTATTTACTGAACATTAAGTTAATATAATCCCACTGAACTATAAATTATTCATTTCCTGAAAATGCAGTCAGTAACAACCTTTAATGCAGCAATATAATCTCAGCTAATCTATTATTCATTTACCTGAGTCTGAATATCCACATTCTCTCCAAGCGTTAATTGTATATAATGAATTTTCATAAGTGCTATTCTGTTTAATGCTTAGACAAATGTTTTATTTTGTTATTGCATGTAAGATACCAAGCTTCCCCACATTAAAAGAAACCTGTTTCTCAAAGAAGAATTACTGAAAAACAATAACGTTTGTGTAAAAGAAGTTTGTTACCTGTTTCTTAGACAGGATCAGGAGAAAACTAAATTTCCAGATCATTTTTCATGATTTGTATTTAAGTGTGGTCCGCATTTATGTATTTTTAACATTTTGTACCTAATTTAACCTTATGTGCTCAGCCTTAAAAAGACAAACATCAACAAGGTAGGCAGATGTTTACTGTGCTACACTGAGCCATTTCTTATTCATGGGTGGCGCTTTTGGAAGAACATGAATAATAGATATGTAAGCTTTTAAATGATACTTTAAATGAGGATGATACTTGAAATTCTTCATGCACTTGGACTGGAGCTTTAGTGAATGCTGAAAAATAATGAGATCTTATGGAATAATTCCATAAGTAGCATTTGTTTTATTACACTTTAAAAAATGTAAGACAGTAATGTTTAAAACACCTTAATTTAAATTGTTAAAATACTAAAATGATTATACTTAATGTTCAAAAGCCTGTTTGTGCTCCAAACATAACATATGACACCCATATGATATAATAATCAATATGCAATAATAATACAATATATTCCATGTGTTTACATAAAGGCAGTCAGAAGCCTTCATTATGTTAAAACACTGTGTGGACCATTTAGAGAAAGATAATTTAACTAGTTTAATGCATTGAGCATAAAGCATTAAATTACAAAATAATCTACATTATTCAATAAGGCATAAAAGTTTTTCATGGAGGCACTGCAGACCCTATCATTAAAGTTTTAGTATAGTGAAACTATGCAATAATTGTTGCATAGAGACCAGGGTGTGTGTGTGTGTGTGTGTGTGTCTTGTAACCCTGAATCACACGTGTGCAGCTGTGCATGTTGATTTGCATGAGAAGAGCCTCCACGAGCAATACTGCACATCCTATTACACCTGAACAAAATCTGATCTGCCATAGCAGGAGATGAGATTAGCGATGCTGGACAAATACAATATTAAATAGAAAACCACTCACTGAAAAATTGCTTATAAATAATCTTATTGCCATATCCTATTGTTGAACTTCATGTGTGTGTGAGAGAGAAAGAGTGAAAGAATGGGTCCTTTATTTTTATATGTATATGTACACAAAATAATTTTATTTTTTTTGTGACAACATACCCCAATATTGGAAAAGCCAGTGTGCCAAATATATATTTTTTTCCAGGGCAGTAAATGTTCAAAAGCTTTTTTGTAACCAAGATTTTCCAAAAATGCCTCATGCTTCATTTCTATGAGCTGCCTTTAGTAGAATTCCCAGGTTTGACTGGGGATCTTCTTACAGGAATTCTATGTCTTTGTATCAGGGGCCCTCATTAGAGTGAATGATGAATGTGGTTAATTGATATCAGGCCATAACAGGCGTGGTAGTGAGTGTGCTGGTAATGAGTTTATCACTGCAGCCTGATGGAGTGTAATAATGTAACACTCCAGCCCTCACAGCTAAACACATTCATTTACCAGTTACAGTATGCAAACAAAAATTACGTTAAAATTACAACCCTGATTGAACTACTGCATACATAGAAAAAAATGACTAGGATTGCATAAAAGCATAAAACACAAATGTAAGACTTTTAAATTAGATTGTATCTTTTTAAATGCTGTGCAGCTGTAAAGTCATTCCATACATAGCCAGTGTTTTTCAGCCCGTTGGATTACGTAACAGTAAACAGTTTCCTCGCTTTACCCAAATATAACACAAACATGCGCACATGCATCAGCGAATTAAACAGACACAGACACAATCTGTGATGTCATAATCTGTGTAATCAAGCGTTTCGCTAACTCTGAACTCTGAGGAATCCAAGTCTATTCTAATGGAGGGCAAAATCCCACTTGATTAATATACATTGACTTTTCGTATTAAAGTACTGACGGATGCATTCCTTTGTCACATTCCAAATAACCAAAGCAGTCAGTAAACATGACTGAACATATGGTTTGTTACACCCAATTAGTTCATCCCTGTTTAGAAACAGATGTTGCTTCTGATTGACGGTTCTTGTAGTTAGTAAAAGATTAAAAGTGTATGCAGCATCCACATGGTGCATTTGCATCCTGGTGATTATGCAAAAATGCAACGGTTATCTATCACTCATACTGTGCTTACATCATGCCATTATCAGGGTATTAAAAAAGCCAAGGCGTCCAGGGAAAACTTTTACATGAATAGAGAATAAAGGGATTAGCATCCAGTGGGAGACACTTGAATTAAACATGCTATAAAATGCAACTGCTCTCGGGGCATTACATCATTTATTTGCCCTTTTTTATTGCATCCTCATTTTAACATCCTCATTACTAAATGAGTACCTCACAGTTTCATTAAGCATCACCAAAGTGAGTCAGGGTCTGGGCATATGTGTTTGCTGTGACCATCCTAAACCTCAATGGAGGTCGAGCAGCTGAGTGAAGCATAAAGATCTTCTCAGCTGGAAGGAAATGCTCTATGTGCCGTTAGGGCCCAGAATGCACACAGGAAAGCACGGAATGGCAAAGTATCATAATTCTCAAGAATGGGAGAAAAAATATTGACAGGAATGAAAATAAATGAAATGCAAGTGTTTAATTTTTTTTCCATCAAGTTAGATTTAATTAGGTCACACTTCAAAGCTAATGAAAACAGTAAATTGTATAATTTTTTTAATTACTGTAGGTTGTATGACAAGATCCTTTATCAAGTTTGTTTATTTATAAATCATTTCAGTTTTGATTGGTGATGTATTTTCTAGGCAAATTTTAGGGTTGTCTGTGATTGCCATGACAGAAATGCTTTTATCCAGTGCTTTTAATAACACCTTCATGTTACTCTAGACCAAAAGAACTAAAGATTATGAGCTTTTGACATGAGCTTGCCATTATCAACAGTGAACGAATGCAGTAATGCTTTGAGATTGAGTCAGAAGTGAGCTTCAGCTCTCTTCAATCCTGATTACTAAGGCTTTGTTAACATCTCAACATGCTATAGCAGATTGCATTTCTAATTATCTGCTCTGAACTATTATGTCAGTCATGGCTAAAGGCTCCTCTGATGGATCTGGCTGCCAGATTAGAACATTTTATTGCGGGTGTGACCCATTTGGTCAGTGCTGTGCAGCTCATTAGCTGCAAATAACTAAACCATTATCTCTTATAACATACCTAATTTAGCATACACACAGTGCTTAAGTGCTTAATATGGAACCAAACTAGGCAGCAGTTCTAGTGTCAAGGGCGGATGTGCCTTGGTTATGACAAAAATTATTTTCCTCCAACTAGTCAAGTACTGTATGTATGTTAAGTGGATACTATGAAAGAAAGGTGTTAAAAACACTTTTTGGTATGTTCATTATATATATATAGCTGGGTTTAAACATTCAGATTGATGTATAAAGGTTATTTGACTAAAGCTTTGAGAGTTAGTGCACTTTAAATCCTATGGGACTCAAAAGGCCCTAACTACAGGGAAAATCATGTAGTTAGTTAGTTCTGTGGCAACCTGGGAGGTTCAAACCCACAGTACAAACATTTGGTTACCAGCTCAGAAGAGTACAGTAAGCACTAAGCCACACAACCCAAACATTGGAGCTTGTCAGTGACTTCATCTCTCCTTTGAGACTGAACTGTCCACCAAAGTCTCTGTCACTTCCAAATGAGGCCCTTTAATATGCAGCACGCCTGCTGGAGATTAATAACGACTAGCCACAAAGCCGTAATTGAGCAATTCGTCTTTTCCTCAGCCAATACAGTGCAATAATCTCTGCATATAGAACAGTTTCAGTAAATGCCACACGTCTTTTTGGCTGCAGAATAAACACATTTGCATTATAATGCGATGAGCACCTACAGAGTGGGTGTTGAAATATATCACACTGCTCGTGGTCTCTGTGTGTGACAGCTGATCGGCAGAGTAACAGCCTGTCTGTTGATTGTGAATATCTCTTCATTCATGCATTTATTTGATGTGTTTTGAGACAAGCTCCTCAATCGCAATGTAATGAGGTTTAATCCTCATTATATAGATTAAGCACTCTTTTATGTGAAACACAAGGTTTCAGTGAAGGAAGTCTGGAGGCAAAGATGGTGATTAAACTACACTATGAATGTGGCATAACTAAAATGCCTGGAGACCCCAGTCACAGCTTTTATTGTTTAAATTCTGTTGGTTCTGTTGACTGAACCCCTGATATTTTTGTCTAAAAACAGTTGTAGCACTATTTAAACAGCAATAAAGGTAGATTCAAGGGAAACGAAGAAACATTGGGGCTATATATTCCAAAAGCAATCATGGGAAAGTAGACACAGGTGATAACAATCGGGGCGGGACTAAAGAGACAGGACTACAACCCGAGGACTGCACAAAACTGGTATTGTTCAAATGATAATTATATTTTGATTTAGCAATTTACTGCTTACGTAGTAATATTGTTTTGGCGTTACAGTTATGACGGTGGGTTAAAATTAAGCGCGTCTTCGGTGGTGACGTTTTTGAACCGGTGCACGCATCTGCATAGTAGGACAGTATTTCTGAACACCCACTTTGCAAAACAAAAAAAAAAACTGGGCGTCCTGGGCACTACAACCTAGTTTGAGGCAGAGAGTGATAGTGAGATTAGTCAAAAGAGCTCTAATAGCCCTTTATATGACAGAAGGGTTCGTTCAGTGAGGGCAGTGAAAATTATCTGGGGGCTAAACGCGGTGGCCTTTGTAATTGACAGAGTACATATTAAGCTATTATCAGTGCTCTTCCCATCCATCTGCCCTTTACCCGCCCACATACACACACAGCCTGCCTGCTAACACGTAACTAACCAAGAGCTAGTAACGAGCGCTCATCTAAAATGCAGCGCTTAGAATCTAGTGCATAACCAAATGGTGTTCCAGTGCAATGCTTAACATGACTGAAAATGCATTGACGATTTATTATTTTTTTTTATCTTATCTTACGTGAGAGCGCTTTTGCAACGCATTTTTTTAAGGATGCAGATCGACTGTGGGAAACTTAAATTTATTCCTGTTGCCTATAGCCAAACATATAAGGGTAACGCATTTAGAAACACTTTATCGATGAGCTGGCGGATAACGAATGCTATTTATTGACAATCAAGTGAAATATATCATATATATATGTGTGTGTGTGTGTGTGTGTGTGCGTTTGCATACTTGCTTTTTATTGCAGTTCAAAGCACACAAGTTACTTTAAATGGAAGAAAAGCAAACGAAAAGGGAAAAGAGGCGAGCTGGCCCCCATTACAACATTTTGGCAGCAGGGAGCGTTTGAGCTTATCGTTTAATTCCAGAGCAATGGCACGAAGCTGGAAACGGGGGCAATGTGGCACAATAAATATGAGCGGGCACACGCTTGCGCACTCACGCTGCGCAAATGCACCCGGCCTCAGCTGTGCGCTCTGCCCGCGGCACCCCGTGCCAGACACTGTCATTCACTGTGACACAACGATGAGTCAATGGGTAAATTAAAATACAGGCTGTGTGCGTTAAGATTAAATACCTACATATAGCATACAGGGTTCCATGCCAGATTGGACCGAGCGCATTCCAGCACTGACGAGTATAAAGCATGTGTTCCTGCATGTGCTTGCATGACCCGCGGCAGCTCTTTACGACTTACATCCTTTAGTTTCGTTATTGCTTACTGATGTAGTCAGCTTTATTAGTCAGCTATATTAAGTGTCTCATTATCTACTCTGAATTTCATTTCATGTCAGGATACACCCAATTTTAACCACAATAAAAACCTAAAACTTCAACAGTCTGTTTAAACACACAAAACCCACCTCTAGTGATAATTTACTGTTGTCTGTATTGTCGTCAATGTAAAACAAGGATGTTTTATACTATATATTAATGCAAAATTATAAGCATGACACTTATTTCTTACTACTACAATAATGTAATGCATTGTACACATAGTCTCATAGGGCTGGCAGGAGTAAAGGGAAGAATCTACATTTTCCAGTTCTCTGTAATTGTAAGTAGTCTAAGCGTTGCGCATGCATGTTTACAGTGAGAGTGGAGAGACGCGCTGTCAGTCAAGCGCGCTGTGCGGGGCGGTCTCTGCCAAGAAATGTCTGAATATGTCAAGGATCGCTCCAGCCGCCGCACGCTATTTCAAACAGCGCTCCGTCTCCTTCAGTCGTGTTACGAGGGAAGTTTGATGCACGTTTCTTTGCTTCGTGAGATTATGAAGAATTCCAGAATTGCTTTCTATGCGATTGCCGCGCGCAACGAACCCACGCCGTGTTGGAGTGGATGAGGAACATCTGGAGCGCTGTCCGAGGTGCTGAAGTCCCGAAGCCGGAGGTGCTGAAGAGAGCGCAGACCTTCACGGAGGAGTGCATGTCTACACCGAAGTCTTGAGATGACTCGGGAAAGGCTACGATCTGTGGCTGTCTGGGGATTCATTGCGTGGGAAACAGGGATTTTGCTGAGGTAAGGTGACACTGAGCAAAACCACATCTTTTTTGTTGGAGGAGAAAGTAAATGTGAATTTAAGTGGATTTAAAACCAGAGTTGTAACGAGACAGCTGAGCATCAGATAGATACTGAATTAGTTGCTGTTTACGCGATGCGAAGGTTGAAAGTAACAAATTGCAAATACACCAATTTTCCCCTTTTCCATTAGACAATAATTATTTATAGATCTCTGGACTTAGGTAAGACGATTTACCAGTCATATATTTGAATAAATCTCTCGTCGTCATCTCTTTTATTATTGCTACTGAAGAAATAGGTAAAGTTTATAGTGGCTTCTTCAGTGTAACAGGTGCTATGATGACATTTTCACTAACGAGGTAAAGCGATCGAGGAAAAGTCACATCACAAGAAACACAAGAATAGCGTTTAGTTTTTTATAATTTTGAATTGCAATATCTAGAAAATGTGTCTGTGCATAACATAAGGTCATTTTAAAGAGAATAAATGAAAATAAAACAATGTTTCTGTAATTTGTATATATGAACAAGGTAATCTTTCAGCTTGATTGTAAATGGCAAAATACTATTTAATTAGTTGAGCTTAATTTTGAGCATAAGAGAGTCCTTTGAGGGTCCCAGGAAATGTTCAGTTAAACACAGTCATAAAACTTATTTTTTTAAACAATAGGTGGTTATTTTTACTCTGCTGTGCTTGTACATGCTTTACCCTGGTCTTGTAGCCCAAAATGAATTTGGCAAACAGAAGTGGATGAGTCCCCTTAAGCTGCACCGGACCCTCAGTTCTTTTTGCTGATGATACTGTGAATTTGTAATGTTTCGTTTGTCTACGATCCCTGAGCCCACAAATTTGCAACATCTTGCATTATTGATACAATAGAACTTGCAGTGTCTGTCACCTTTATATTGGCTGGCGTTAAAGTTATCCTGAACAGGGTTTTTACAGAAAACCTTTACAGAGAAGGTCGTGGACAAAGAAAGGATGGATTCACATTATTGTCCTTTGGAACAGAACTTTAACAGTTATTGAATTATGGTTTTAAGATGTACATTGATAGATTTGTTGGTGAGTTGAGCCTGGCCTAGGAACTTCTACTTACAAGATTGATAGACTGTTTTTGTTTAGTGTCAACAGCAATGTGTGAACTGTCACAACACTTTTTTTGTTTTTGCTGTGTTTGAAATTAGACAAAATAAAATGTGAAAATGTTTCACACTACATTGCATGCAATATAAGAAGTTTATTTTATCACAAATTAAGCACACGTCTCATTAGTATCTTGTAATTGTCGTTATTGGTTAATTGTTTAATTAAAAGCCTAAAATATGTAAGAATCTGGACACTTTCACTGGTAGTTTCCCTTTTGGGTAAAAATTTGTCCCCAATACACACACACACAAACATACTGTAAAGTCCTTGCCACAGATGACAACATAAATACATCAGACACAGATACAATCAGACAGCTCTCAACACACACACACTCAGACACTGGCACACTGGGAGTGGATAAAGACAGACGTTACAGCTGTCAGTCAATTCTCAGAGAGGATTATGTAACGCTGTAAGGTGTCCACTGACACACACCACTCAGTACAGACCTGCCGTGACTGCCTGTCTGTCATAATGTGCATCTGGCCTGACATGCACTTACATGAATTGTCTTCTTTAAGCATGCAAACAGGTAAAAATGCCTGTTGTGTTCAGATTTAGTGTTTATTTGATGTGGTTTTTCATAGTTACACCAGAGTCTGTCTGTCATACTCTGTTTTGTCTGATATTGAACATCAGGCATGAATTACCAATTTAATAGTTTAGTGAAACAAGTACCCAATGAAAACACTCAACAGGGATAAAAGGCTAATATGAACATAAAAAAGAGAACATTTAATTGTATCGTGTCAAACACAGGGACAAGGTAACAAATTTGCATATACAGTAGAATGACAATTGAGAGGATTGAAATACATATTGCTTCTGTGAACAGTGCTCATGCAATTCAAAATGTGTAAAAACACAGTAAATGAAATAAGATTTCCCTTTGAACACTGTCTGTTTTATCAGGGACTTTTGTGACAGCAGTTCTGCCAACGTAAATAACTCAGTTCACAAGGACAGACTGGTATCAGCGCTAGACACAGACAGTGTAGGTCACTGTGCATCACCGTGTCAACTGTTCGAATAGGCTCAAGGTTTTTTATCACGGTGTTTAGAGACAATACCCCATATTCTTACACCAACAATGACAGGGAAAGCATTTAATATAACATTAGGCAGAGAATCTCCTGATAACAAAAGAGAATAGAGCCAAAATACACACAAACATGCACAATGTTCAGCCAGATGTTGGTACGTTTATTTGTGATGCTCTCTCTCTTTCATTGTCTGTCTGCTGGACCGCTCATTGGAGCGGAATGTTCCAATACACGAGAGCAGCTCACCCCCGAGCAGGAAGAGCACATCGTAGTTTCTGTGTGCTGGCAGTCCACAGCCGGCATACCTTTTACCGTTAGGACAAATGGGCTGCCTTGTCCTCCAGCTCTTACTCTTTAAACAAACTACTCAGCTCGTGACAGCCCTAATACTGTTTTCTCTCCCTTTAAGGGGAATTTCTTTTTCCTTGAGCCAGTTTCATGTTTTTTGTTTCCAGCTTGCACACAGCAAAAGGCAGATTAGGTAGTTCCCATTGCATTATTGATAAGATTTTGAGTGTTATTCTGCCAGCCCCGTTTCTCTTCAATACCTTCTTCAGAGTTTTTGAAAGCTACCCGCAATGAAGACATTGGTCTCTGTAAGAAGATTAAAATGGTTAAGTTTTTGTAAGGCTTTCCTTAACAGCATGAGAAGGAAAATGTCATGGAGCAAGAACGCCAAACTTTTGACTTCAAAAAAGTGAAAGCTCAAAATATGTTTCTGACACTGTTTACAGTGAAAGGCAAGAGGAAACATGAATGGAACAGACACAAGTGAACCAGAGCTATGTTAACATTTGAGATTTCTGGATCAGAAAATCTCACAGTTTCAGAGCAGAAATATCTGAGACTTAAAAGACTTTAGAGGAGACTTAAGAAAACGTTTCCATTTTCTTTCCATTTAATCTCAGTACTTTTTAGGAATTTTATTTATAACTGAGATACTAAAGAGATTGTATCTGTGCTCTTCTCTCCTATTAAAAGCTGTATGCTTCAAGCAATTCAAGTGTCAGATGCTGCTAATATAATAAAACCATTTAAGATATTTTCAGGTTTATTTTATTATCCATAACTCTAAATATTATATTTGCACTATGAACGCCTCACAGGGGCTGTAGAAGCTCCAGGGGCTGTTACCTAAGCTGACAGGCTGATCAAGGTTCATGTATAGTGGCGAAAATAAGCTGTAACTGTGGCATTTACAGTAAGCCGTCACTGTGGCAGCTGAGGCCCAGAGCTCTGTCATACATCAGTGCCACTGCTGTCACATACTGTGCAGTCTGAGGTTTCCCCTGCACATGATCAGTAAAGCTGCATCTTCTCCATCAATACAGAAACCTCTCGGCTGCCTCAGGAGGAGACATTTCCTGTGCTTAACTTGTTTCCTGTTTCCTGATGGCAGCACACCAACTGGAGTTAAATGTGCATCTTGTACGAAAGCATAGAAAACTTGAAGCGGGAGCAATTTTATTTGTCAGAAGCTGAATATTTGATAAATATTCTTAGCTGTTCTTAGCTTGGGAACATGGTTTGAGATGTTGAAGACGACAGTGATGTTTTAGAGACATTTTTTGTTTTGTTTTCTCAGCGATACAGAATGCTTCAGTGGGAGGCTGAAGCGGGATCATACAGAAAACAGTGACTTGTGCTTGTGTCTACACCAGCCTGAGAAGATTATAGCTCTGGCCACTGTGGCTCTCTTGGAATGCAGTCAAGCTCAACATATTTTGGCTGTTATTGCTATGGTTAAAGATTTCAGACAGAGAAGACATCATTTTTGTGATTAAGGACCCTGACTAAGGTCCAATGTCAATGTTATGTACAATATTTATAGCGATCCTAGCAAGATTTGATAAAGAAGGTTTTTGATTAAGGACTGTCATTTATTAGACCTAATAAACACAAAGCAATGTAACTGTCATATAAAAAGACATTTTAGCTGGATGAGAAACAAACATAAATGCATAAATTTAAACTACAACAAACTGATTATAACAGCACTTCATTGTATTGGGTTCAGTGGACCTCTTGTCTAAGTTGTTAATCCAGATTTTCAGTCCCAGTTTTGCCCAATAGCTTTATTTTTCCCTTAGTGGATGTAAACATGTTTTGGCATTCTGAGGTATAATGTGGATGTTTCACTGAGAAAGTATCTGTCCATTATGTGTTCGTGAGATGCTGCACAAAAAGGATGTTAAATCACAGCAGATATAAAGAGGAGATGAAAGGTGCTGATCTTGGGGGCGAGAGGCTTATGTGGCTGTATTGATCCGAGTATCGATGCAGTGTATTTACAAACCAGCTTCTGTGCTACACACAGTCAGTCCATTGTTTGGAATGGAGAGAGACTATCAAGTGTGTGTGTCTTTCCCTTATACAGGGACATGTTATATAGACTATGAAAGCATGCAGGCATGAGAACTTCTCCCTGTCTTTGTGTTCTGTGTATCTCATGAACTTTATCAGATGTTCTGGTTGCTCTTCAGTCTGTGGATGGAATTCCACAGCATTAGGGAAACAATACTGGGTGTGTAGCTAAAAAAAACAGTGTTTTTCCTCTAGGGATCCCAGGGGAACAGACAGAGAAATCACATATGTCTTGTGACTGAATGGTGACTGTTGGAAACAAGGTATACCAGTCATTCATCAAACATCTGGCAAAGGGCATGTCAGCGATCTGGAGATTTATGCAGTCAGTGAATTAGATCTCTGAGTGAGAGGAAATGAAGGTTTCGCATGAATATGAAGAATGAGACCGAGAATCCCTGAGGACTTTGGTCTTTTTAGTTAGTGGAGTAAAACCAAAGTACATCAAGGAATGGAGACAGCACACAATTACTCCGAAACAGAAGAGCAGTTAAATTTTAATAACAGCAGTGAATGGACTTTACGAACTACACAGTCTTAGGCTTCTACAATCTTTTTGACAAGACAGAAGTGTATAGCAACAAACTGTTTTCCTGATAATGTCCTCTGAGCACAGCAGCATGGCATTATGGGTAGGTGGCATATGAGTAAAGCAATGGTGAGGCACTGAGGAATGTGCCTCAGCAACCTTTAATATAACCAAGATAGACGCATAGGGCCAGAGAATAAGAGTATGTATATAACCTTGTGGACCTCAGATGACTAGCCATTGTCCTGACCTTGTGCTGTGTATAGTATGTGTGTTTGCTAGATAAATTGTTTGGACAGAGATAGTCTTAAGGACAAAACAGCACAAAAAACCTTTGCTTCCAACTGAACTTGTCTCATTGGTAGGAGCTAAGCATTACATCGAACATTGTTATGTTTGTTTAAGGGTAAGAAGGGAAGGCTATTTTTTTTTTTTTTCAAATAACCAAACTTAAAATATGTTTGGATTTGTATTGTTGGCATACTATACTGTGTGTCAACTATTGAGAAGCTCTCAAAAGATAACATGCTGTTGGGAAGCTTTCACACCCGTTTAGCCAGAAACCAGGACTTTTGGAATTTCAATAAGCCTAGACTACACAGGACAGATGAGGGAGTCTTCTAAATTTGGCAAACCAGAATTTAAAATGTGTAGTTGCAAATGTTGCAGCTGGTAAACATGGCTGCAGTAACAATGAGTGTTTGCCTTTTGATGAACACTGCCAAACCAGAAGCCATCTGATCCTTGATTTCATTAATGAAGTCTCACACATGCTTCCCTACACTGATTCCAGAAGAGCTTTTTGGAAACACCTTCACGTTCCACTCATTGTAGCTGGACTCGCAAATTTGAGCAGGATCAAAAAATGTTGTTTGTGTGGTACTAACAGAAAAGCTCAGTTTGTTTGTCGAATCTATTGTAGAAGCTAGAAAGACAGATTTTAGAAAGCATCAGTAATGTAAATGTATGGAATCAAAAATCTCAACAGAACACATGGCCAAAAGGCTAAAAAAAGTAATATAGTAATAGCTGAACAAACCAGAATTATTTTTAAACAGTAGAAATAAAGACTTGGAATGTTCATTTGAACTTCCATCTGCTTCAGTTTCTACTGGAAACCCTCAGGCGATCGTCCACAGATTAACGTCTGAATGAATTCAGTTTCCTGCTTCATTGTTACTGTATTTAATCATTTGCCTTGTTATCTGTTTGATTTATGTTTGATTTTTATTTTATTATTCATTTTTCATAATGTAATGCTGTGCACAAAGACAGTAGTCACTTACTGTAGATGAATCACTTATATTGAGCAAGTCCTCATTTGTATGTCACTATGTAACTTATTAAATGTAAATTTAAATCCTGACTGAAGTCTTGAGTCATATTTGATGCAGGATGGACAAAGCCAGTCAAGCAATCACAACGACTGACTTTCATGCAGGTCCTACAGGAAATCAATACATTGTATACAGAACAACACAATTCCTTTTATGGGCTGCAACGCTGTGCATCCAAATTGGTTTAATGCATTACACAGGCAAATGGCATCTTAAAGATTAACCCACCATCATCAAAACTTTCCTCATTGATTTATAAAATTCTAATGTCTAGGTCCACAAAGTCAACCATTGATATAGACTCCAAAAGGTTTTGAAAAAACTGTATGTTCTCTAGAAAAATAAAACTGTCTTGTTTATTGCTACCAAAAATTTTTTTTAATGTTTAATTGTTGCTCAGTTTTTTTCTCATTCTCCCATACACTTTTATTTTAATTTTATAAAACAAAAATTATTTTTTTGTTAAAATCGGTTACCAGGCAACAATCTTCATGCTAGGTTTAATCCAGACTGACGTGACAGGATTTGTCAGCAAATGTAATGCAATAGTAATGCTTATTCAAAAATGACAAACCAAAGATTACAGTCCCTGAGTGAGATTGTGTGGACAGTGTGGCAACACATTAGCCTCCATTGCCTTTAAAAAATAAGTAACACTTTAACAGGAAAAGACTTATTAGCTAGTACACTTTAGTCTGATGTTCAGTCTGTGCCCGTCAGCTAAACAACACAAAGTTCGTCATCAGCGTCTCGCACAACATGACACAAAAATGACATTAAGAGATGGTGAAACAGTGCAAAGCAAAGGAGCCAAATTGTGGCCAGCCTACTCGCATTAGCAAGGCAAGACAACACAGCGAGCATCATGGTGACAGGACAGGTCACACAAATCCAGCAGTTTTCCTGTGGAGTGTGGGGTGGGGGTGGGTGTTTGTCCCACAGCAATGACAACCCAATGAGACTGAGGCCTACAGGGGGTGACAACAAAACTGCAACTAGATTCTGTTCATGCTAACTGGATGTGTTTTACAGACATGCTAAGCAGAATGAGAAAGCAGCTTTTATATATTTATATGGCTGTATTATTATTGTGATGCATGTTCTTCAAATGCAATAAACAGCTGGTAGTATATTTGTATATGTGGCAGCCAGTCCTATAGTTGTATAGTTACTGCAATGCATGTTGATCTTATGCCATAAACAGCTGGTGGATTAGTTGGTTTATGGATTAAAAATCGCCTGATGTATAAAGCAAGTCTAGAAAACAAAATATCCTTTTTTTTATTGCACACATACAAAGCTGTCAAAATGTGCACATACTGTGACTAAATGTCCACAGTTTTCTTATTAAGTAATATTTGTAGTTTTTTTAAATAATTGACATGGAATATATGTATAGATATCTGAGAAATGCTGGCACTATATAAATGTAGCAGAAACTACTGTATGTGTGTGGCATATGAGGGAAATATTTTAGTTGTGCTGAAGTCAATGTAGTTTAAACAACTTGAAACCATTGATTAAGATTATTAATAAGCATCTGACATATTCCAGATATTGTGTAAGTGAATTTGGTGTGTGAATCTGAGCACAGAGAGTCTGTTGTTATTTACATTTATAACTCAAAGTGAATGTGAAGTGAACTGTGTGTGAGGGTGTCAGTGTTTTTGTCAGGGCTGTCACACTGTTAAAGTAAAGCTATAATTCTTCTGTAATGGCTGAACTGTGAAGTGATGCTTCGGTTAATTTATCTTCGCTGTCCTTTCCTGCTATCAATTATATTCTCACTCAATCCATCACATTCTTTCTCTCTGTCTCCAAATGTCTTGTATCATCATCTTTTTGACTTGTTCATGTGGTCATATGAAGACATCTGATGTACTGCCCAGTCCTCCTGTCTTCTGATTTGTTTCTTTTATCCTTTTCACTTGATCTTCTTTTCAAAGTTTCAAATATCTGTGATATTTGGTTTCTATGACATTTACCTCAGGGCTCACACTAAAGACAGTTTGATTTTTGGTCATGATACTATCTGAGACAAATTTTGAAGATCAGATTGCCTTTGCGATAAATCTTAGCCTTTAAATTTCTGGCAGTGTCCAAAAATTTGTGTGACTGCTTCTAGGATGATCAATGCTGCTTCAGTTGGGATAAATTGGACCACAGAGCACAATATCTTACAGTCTGATAAGCAACAACCGTAAAAGACTTTAATCGTATAGTATTCACTCAGTTACAGGTTCGTCTTAGCCTCCGATGCCACACCCACAATCTGTTCACTAACTAATGCATATTCCACACAAAAGTGGAAAAGAGTTTCTTGCACTCGTAAGTGCTGAATTGAGTGGGTAACTTTTAATTTCCATAAGTAAGAGAACACAGGAATCTTTAATGTTCTGTATTTAGCTTGTCTACATATTTTCCACTGTTTCCTGTGTAAACCTTAATGGAGTGTCCTGCAATGTTGTCGCATTTTTCACACTTATGAGACACCATCAAGATAGGTGTGTGTTTGTGTGTGTAGGAGAGCAGACCTATGAACTGTTGGTTTACTTTAACCGTGTTATTTTATTTCTCTCACTGATTCGTTTGTGCACTGAGTTAGAATTCATTCACACCTCTTCTCAATCTCCTTTGATCGGCTCCGGCGCGAACATCCACTGTGTCTGCCTCGCTCTGTTGACCACCACTGATGCTTCCTTGGCCTGTGGTTTCCATGGTAACTGTGTTAAGGCCTCCTTTGGTATTAGTGGAAGGGAAAGGACAATATATTTGGGGCTGCAGAAAACCAGTAAGACATTTGGACCCAGAGGTGATGAATCTGTTGTGAAAAGCAAATCCATAGCTAAAGTCTTTCTCTGGTAACAGTGTTGAAGGTCAGAGTTTCAGGAAAAGGCTGTGAGAGAAAGAGAGGGAAAGTTGTCGGATTCTTGGCTGTCTCTGCTGAGAAGGAGCTTGTTAATTGGGGATTCACATTTAACCTGCTGTTCCTGGGAACAAAGGTGGGAGATGCACTATTGACTTGTAGCTCACTAGAACAGTTCTGGATAGTCAAGCAGGGCTTGCCACAGAAACACACTGCTCACAGCCTGAGGCTTGTCCTCAAACGGTGCTGTCAGTTTCTAAGGCTACATCGGTGCAAGTTAGTTTTAAATGTAATCAAAACTAACCTGTTAAAACGTGTAACAGGTTTTTTACTTGTGCTACTCATACTCATATCCTTATTTCACTGCCCCACTTAACATACTGAGCCAGCTGAAACAACTGAATTTACAACGTTACAGACAAATGTTGAGCAAGAATAAATACAGATATTTGTATGACAGAATCTAGTAACAAAGCCACAGTCTATTGAGCTCAGAGTTGGATAGATGTCAAAGGTGGCTTTCCTACTACAGGCAGACTGGGATCATTTACTATGGTTGGCCACTGCTGCTCCAGCCAACTATGGAGAAATACTAGAGACCCCTCAAGTTCCCTTCACTTCTGATTTGCTTTAATCTAGTCTGGAAAATCTGGTTTCAGAGCTTTGAAACAAAATGAAAAGCCACTCAAAAACGAGCAAGAGAAAACAAGAGAATAACTGGCAACAGAAGAATGTTTTTGTGAACAGAGGTGAAGCAAAGCTGATCCATGCTGAGCAAAGCAGTCTCAGAGTGTGTGTGTTTGTGTGTGTGCACACGTGTGTGCATGTGTGTGCTATAATTCTGCATCATGTCCCTTGGGAGCTCACTTGCTTTTAATCCTAATCTCACAGCCTGACCTTTGACCTATGCTTAGCAGAAACCCAAAGACGATAATGATGGTGCTTTTCATTAGACGCACTCTAGTCATATAGCTTGAGAGAAGAGCAGGAGATATGTCACAGATTAAACTAGATGCAAGCACAGTTCCTGCTCGGATCATTGCACTGGCAAAAAGTCTCAAAGGTAAACAATTATTTACATGTATAAAACACCCACAGCAGTACAGCTGAACCAATTTATGAAAGTTCTGTCCTGTTGACCTATTTAGCACAAAAAAGTCACAACACAAATGAACAAGAGAACGTCTCCTGTTTAATAATTTTTTTATTGGATTGTACCTCTTTTTATTGTGTGTGTGTGTGTGTGTGTTTATATTGTTATACATTATACAACAATAGAGTGACTTGATATTGTTAATTCTCTTGTTGTACCCTTTGAGGGTGGGTTGTTTCGGATGTTGACCATTGCTGTCCTCATTTTCCTTTAACGGTTAATGATTGTGTCAGTGTGTCTCTAATTTGTAACAACTTATCTTAAAATAAATTATCCCAGCAGCAGAACTGATGGAGTATGAATAGTGAAGCAATAGTTTAAAAAAGATTCTGGAAAATACGTCCTTGACATTATGTCTGTTCATTGTTTTATACTTCTTTTTCTGTTAGCTAAAACTTATTAAAACCTTTAGTTTAAATAATCCTGCCAGTGTCTTTTGATGATCTTATGCAACAGATCTCCAACCAATAACAAAAAGGTATTAATGTTTAAAAGCACAGATGTTCTTAATGGATTCTTGCCCACAGCTTTTCTTACCTGCTTTGTGACATCTCTGTCCTGATTAATTCACACCAAAAAAAAAAATCAATGGAATACTTTGGAATAACACATTTCTGAAAATATGCCTTGAGTTTTTATTAAGACAAACAGATCAATGAGATTTCCCTCCCTCTTCATCACGATTAGATCCTTTAAAAAGGTTTTGTAGGGATTTTTTTCTGTAGGCATGGCTGCATGCTGAGGAACATCTCCAGTAATCAGATTATCAGACAGGACACGCGAAAAACTCAGACACACATGCATGTCCATGCACACTGAATGACACCACTGAACACTGAGGAAATTGGCAAGACATAAATCACCCCTCAAACTACAGTATCTGCTCCTATTGACAGGCCTTCCATTTACAGCAAAAGCTGAAAAAGGTGTCGAGAGAAATAATCCCTTAAGAAATGTAAGCTCTTTCGGTCGTAACACAAAGGAAATGTTAAAGACATTCTGCAACAGTTTTGTTTTGTCAATATAAAGTTCAGTGCAGTTCAATTCATTCATCCTACATTAACAATTGTCTATAAATTAGCCACGTATGATCTGTACATTTTCAATAGGTTTAGCTCTAACAGAACATTGTGTGCAATACAAATAATGGCAGATGATTGTAAATGTTGTTTGGAAAGCTGTTGCTCTTGTTATGCAACATACAGCTCATATACAGTAATATCTCTTTACTCTGCTGAGTATTACAGTGATTGTTTTAATGCATTGCGAAAACAAATCTCATCATTACATCTCTAATGTTACATCTCAAGATGGTCAGTTTGTTATGTAGGTGTAGATTTGTACAGACAGTTTTATATCATCTGAATAAGGGCTGCGTTTGGAAAGCTGTGTTTAAACCTCAAACAAAACTTAATAAAGACCTGAATATTTGATGTCAGATGACATTAGTATAACCCCTTGCGTTTGTAGACTGTCGCAAACGATTTGTTAAACTTTGTCCCCCTTTTTTTCCTCTCCTTTTCTTTCTCAGTCTGGTAGCTTCCAAAGAACCGGAAAATTCCAGAGGAAGAACAGCACCCATGTCACCCTCTGACTTCCTCGACAAGCTCATGGGAAGAACCTCAGGTTATGATGCCAGAATTAGACCCAACTTTAAAGGTAGTTCAAACACCATCTCTCCCTATTTTTTACAGTTTTTTCCTTGCAAGGATTACACCATGTAATTTCTGTTCACTGGTAGTTATTTAACACTACATGTGCATTCCTGTTGCTTTTAAACTATTAAACCATTAGATGAAAAGATCACTTGGTACTTACAAGCCATGGTATCTACATGGTTTATTTGTAATGTGGCACAAAACATAAGCAGGGGCTTAAACTATGAACTTTTAAACTTTTGTAAAACCTCCCAGTTTCTCGTTCCAATTGCCTTCAGTGGGTTCCTGGAATGTGACCCTGAACACACACAGATCTTCAATTTTCCAGTTACAGAGTAGCCCTGAACCTAAACCGTTAATCAATCACAGCTTCTTTAAATTATTAAACTGGCAAAGGACTTCCCCCCAGAAGATACTATTTCACAAATGTCCAAGTACAGCGTTTTTGGATAGATTTAGGACAGCTAGAAATAATCGAATGCTCGGAGCAGAGAATGATGGGAACACATGGCGGATGGTAAATGATGTATGACGCAACAGTGGTTCAGGTGTGATGCCAACAAATACATAAATATATGCTGTGAGTTTATTGCAAATAGTAATATTGTAACATTTAGTGGGACATTAAGTCAAATCACTCCAACATCCTGTCCATCTTTCTCCACTGTCACGTGGGGGGGTGCTTGTGCCATTTATTTGGCTGGTGACAGGGTCACGTAGTGGACATAGATTAAAGCAATTCATTGGGAACTTTTGATGTTTTTTGAACACAACGCATTTTTTGCTGTGGCAAAGACTAGGCATATACTTTAAAATATTAAAGGATGGTTCACCTAAAAACGTATTAATTCACCCAACATGTACCCAAATTGTTCCCAAACTTTTTACCATAGAGATAAGCAGTTCATTTCATTGAAAACAAATGTAAGTGAATAGCGACTGTCAGTGCCTGTTTTGCTTTTTAAAACAACTAACATTAACTAATTAACTAATGACATCCTTAAGAATTTAATGAAAAAACACTTAAAGTGTAAATGTATGACATGTTTCATATGTACATACTGTATGTATGATATGTTTTTTCCTCTTTCTTCAGGTCCACCTGTGAATGTATCTTGCAACATATTTATTAACAGTTTTGGCTCCATTGCCGAGACAACTATGGTATGTATTCATAATCCAAAAATTATACATGTATGAGTCTCCATTCATGTTTTTTAAAATCCCATTTAAACTGTAATCATTTCAATATTATAAGCACCGTGTTGATTGTTTCTGCAGGGTATAATTATTGCACTAATAGGCTGTCATTAAAATACACCACTCAGACTTGATGGTCATGGTAAAGCAGACATTACCAGAGTGTGTGTTTCTCAAAAAGAGAGTTTCTGCTCGCATGCACGTCGTACCACATCTGAATCCAGATTATGAGCAAGACCTCAGGACACTGTTAATTGTCTCCCGGCTAAAGATCTCAGAAGAGACCAAACGTGTTTCAATGCTTCCAGGGACTCATTTTGTAATCTGAAGTTCTTCAGCATGATGGACTAATGAGCACATTAAGCTTTAATTTAGGACTTTTCTAGGCTGAATCTGATCTTTGTCTAAAGTAATGCATTATGAAATGGTTTGGTGTGCCAAGGGCTTAATGAATGAAATGATTTACACGCTTGATAACGCAGTGGCACATTCCAGTGAAACTTTGTTTTAAACCGGGAGAAGGTTTGAAAAGTTCTTTGTGGTGAGTGCAGCGCAGGTTAACGCCGGGGGTTTACACAAGCAAACACGGAGAGACACCAATGCGGGTGAACAGCGACCCCAGGGGTGAGTTACATCAGAAGAAGGGAGAGTGGTTCAGACTGAGGTCACGCTGGAGAACACATCCAACCTTGAGATGCGATGTAGTCTGGGGCGGTTGTATACAGGTAGCCATATCTGTAATCCTCCAGGCATTTAGAAAGTGAGTGGCAGACAGCACTTTCTGTTTTTCTTGTGTAGTTCTTCCCATAAGGATCTTGTTTGTCCATTATATGCCATCACGGTTGAATAGAAACTGGAAGCAGGTGTGTTGGGCAATAGAGCCCTCTGTGTTTTTATTCCCCTTTTTGTGTTTGAACATGTCATTCTGCAGACAGCCAAATACACACACGCACACACATTTGTGTACACACCAGATCTACACACAGGAACAAGGAGATGTGCTTTTAGCAAGTGTCCCAACATTCCATTCTGCTCCTGCGAATGCTTGTCACACTCATAAACACACACACGCTGAAAGAGCCAATCGCCTTCCTCCCTCAGTTTGCTCTGAATAAGTTATGCGCCGTGAGACGGCACGCTCACTCTGAAATAGTTATGTCTGAAGAGAGTGTGCTTTTGCCAAATCCTTTTCCTCACTTCATCTCTTCATAAATATTTCTTTCTTCAAGAGGGGTCCAAGAGTCAGTTACTCAAATCAACAAACTGTTCTTTGTAATCCTAAGCCCAGCTTTAAGGAATTTTTCCATTTTTAGGCTGCACAATATTTTTTTGTCTGTTATGATAGTCCTCATGTCAGATTATGCAATTTTTACTACTGAATGTCCGACCACACTGTTTTTGACCGACTTAGTGACATAAGGCTTATATTTATGGTTTTAAAAAAAACATCCGTTCACAGCATGTAGATAACTTGTTGCCATGTGACTAAAACACAAAGTGGTGTCACTAACATGACCCCTCTAGAGCCTCATGGGAGGGTTTTCATGTCCATAATAAACAACATACCACAGATTTGTTGTCCCTGTCTAGGCTACACTAAGAAGGGTTAAGCAAGAGCCATGTACAGGAATTATCTCTGTACAGGCTTCCCCATATATCACACATGCATTACAGCAGCCCTTCTTAACGTCTCTGCCCTAACCATCTGGCCCAGTAGATTGCCTTCAGCATAACGGCCATGAGATAATCCTAACATCCAGGAGAAAAGCACAGAACAGTGTCCTGGGCAGCCCTCACCTCCCATCTATTGTGTTTGGCAGGCACATGATCTACAGCTCTCCCCATAATGATAATGTGATTGACACATCATTGACAATTTCACAACTTAAATGGTCCTTTGAGAAACCAAACCAGAGATCTCTAAACATTTGAGGAGAAAATGTGGCTGAGATTGTAAACATTTAAATGTCATGAATATTATGAAAAAACCTGGGAAATGAGTTTATTTATTATCTCACTAATCCACAGGCACTGCTTTATGACATTATCATTCATAAAAGCTTATTCTACTGATTATGAGATTATGAAGATCTAAGCTGATGTAGTTGCTGTTTCAAAGCAACATCTACGGTTGTTGTTGAAGAATTCTCTGTACAGCTCTAATTGCTAGCCAATCAGAATCCTGACACATCTGCCTGTCAATCCAGCAAAGATATTAAAAGCTTAGCAGTTCAGAGCGCTAGCTGATAATGAGAAAGGTTTAAAAAAGGGTTGATCACTGGACAGGCAGTATAGATAACCACAGGCACTCAGGATTATGAGTTGCTTCATAGTGTGCATAAGACATTATCATTCGTCCATATTTTTCAATCATTAATTCACTTGAATTGTTTTGTACTGAATTGTTGTGTTACTTTCGTACTTGAATTGTTTTCTTCATAACAAGGAGTCAGTTGTTTGGAAAACTTGTGAATTGGGAATCGGGACAGTTGTGGGAAACTTGCGAATTTGTGCTTAAAATTGACATTTTGCTATTGCTTATTTTTAGGTATGTTGGTTTAGCGTTGTCAGCATTAATGCTGATAACAAGCAGGTTTTAATAGTCACCTCCAAAGCAGTGAATGTAATAACAGGACAATCTGTCCATTACAGAAGCCACAGAGATTTCACATGCACGTCTAAAGATCTGCTGGCATAAGTACCTCTTCACCCTCAATGCCAGCAGATCCTTCTCGAGCAGGCAATCAGACAGCAGATGTGTGGAGATTGCATGGACACTCTGCAGGCCTGCAGTGGGTTAAGAAATCCCAGATGTGCTTCAGGAGGTCCAGAAATGTTCCTCCACAACAAGCGCAGACCAAAATGTAAAGAGGACAGAATTAGCCTAAAAATTCATGATAAGGCCGGCAAAAGGTTGACAATGCGTATAATGTGACGTCTATAATGAAGGTAAACTGTGCTTTATCAGCTAAGCTTTTCTATGACTGCTAAGAAAACAGGTTTATGTGTGTCAACAAACCGTTGTGGTTTGGGAAGTTGAGTAGAACAATTACGCTTGGCGGCTCTTGATGTTTCTGCTAAGCATCACACTTTGTCTTCAGCCTTGAGAAAATTGCAAAGAATGCAGACGTGAGGGATCTGACACTGTTGAGGTTTGCTTGGTCTCTAATCATGTTTCACCAGATTCCCCTGTGGAACAGCATGTGCAGGGTCTGTTTTAAACGAGACATCTTGTGCTGAATTTTTCACTCGTGTTCCTCATTCTCATGCGCTTAGACACACAGACTTTCTGACGAACTTCTCAGAGAGTTTTAGAAAGCTAGGATATGAAAACTGCCTGGTTCTCCATCCGCCTTGCTGCCTAACAAATTATATCACCCACTCGCTGTCACCTTCCATTCATTATTAGCCAGTGTTTATCTCATTTGCTCTCATGCACAGTCAGGCTGACTTTTCATAGTCTTGCATATATTTCTTGTTGTGAACCTTTGTTGTCAAAGCAGATGTTTTCTCTCCTTGGATGTATTGCTTTAATTTTTTTTTTTTAGCTTTTATTAGTTTCATATTTTTAAATGTCTGTCTTTAAACTTACTGACCCCATTTAATCTGATATTATGATTCATCCTGGCTGATCTGGTCACAAACGGTCAGCAGTGAGTACAGGTATAAATGGGGTTCATGTGATCCAGTTACAAAAACCACATGTGGAGCCAGTCAGAATCACATGTGGCCACATTGCATTTGTGGTTGCTAAAGCTAATTCGTCCTGATGGGGACTGGATAACATCCAAGAACCGCCCACTCACCTCTCAATCAACTGTTGCATAATGTCTGTAAAAAAAAAAAAAGGCACCATCAAATAGGAAAACCAATCGACAAAGTCCATTTATAGTCATGCACATAATTTCGCCAAACATATGTGTGTGATTTGTATCATAAGCATATTTGTATGCTTCATTTAATATAGGTACTTAATACAGTAACTGAGAATCCATTTAAAACATCATGTTTGTGTTAGATTAAAATATTGGGGAGATTCTTTTTTCTTTTTTATATATTTTCTATTTTGTTTCTTTATCAGCATGCACTAACACACTGACATACTGTAGCTTGTAGTCAAAAAATAATCACAGGAGACACATTTGAGATGCATGTTAACACTCGCAAGACCACTTGTGATCAGATCACATTGGATCACAGGTTGTATTACTCATACGCATGAAGCGACTCTGTAACGCTCCAAGGCAAGAATCATGACAAGCTACAGCATATATGAAATTACCTTATATTTCCCATTATGATGGAATGATCCATCAGAACTTCAGTTTACTTTGAGCTGTAAGCTACATTTCAAAGGTGTTTTGTTCGAACCCGTGTCTCAAGACAAAGGTGAAATAAATAAGAGCCCATATCTTCCCCAATAAGAAGCACAATAAAGTTGCAAACAACTGCATTTTTACATATGGCAGCCAAGAAAGCTACTGTAAATTCATGAGTTTCACAAGCATGACAACCGCACTTCTTCAAAGCATGCCAGAAAAAATCTGATTGATGAGCAAGATGATTTAGTTTGTACAAGCCCACTGATTTCATGGAAGAATAAACATTTTGAAAGCATAACTATCGCTAATCCTTGCCTTGTAGTGATAACATGTCACAACCTCATACTGTTACAAGTCATCACACAGTCTTGACAGAGCAAAATCCTTATTCATAATTTATTTATTCCCAAATGGTTTTGCTTCAGGACAAATTTTATATTGGACATCAAGTGGTGATCTAACACAACATCAAACTTATTTTCCATCTTTAATTTAGTCCGGGTCATGTTTCCTTTTACTTTCTATAGCTAGTTTTCCTCTCAAGGATGAGGGCATGTTATGCAATATGCCCCTGTTGGCATCTGCCTGATATGACTGCTTCCTCAAAGTGACAGATAAATTTGTGCCAAGAAGACGTCGACAACAAAAGACGCATTTTCTCCTTCCTTTTAAACATTCATGAGCTTGTTTATTTTGATATTTTAAATGCATGATTATATGGTTAGTTGAGCTTCAATATTCACATTTGGAGTTGATGTTTTTCTCCTGTCAGATCAAGCCTGACCCATCAGCTGAAAAGCACTGATTTACAGTGCTGTAAAAGCCATCCGGTGAAAATGTACCACTGCACTGAATGCTTGTAAATCTCTACCACAAATTTACCCGTCATGTTAATTTCCATATAACTTTCAGGAGCATGTTTGTACATAAAACTGTTCATTATGTCTGATTTAAAGCTGACAGAGAGGCATGTTTTACCTCTCCTGTGTGTTATTTCTTTTCAATGATGTTAAGCCTGGTTTCTCCTCACAGGATTATAGAGTGAACATTTTTCTCAGACAGCAGTGGAACGACCCTCGGTTGGCTTACAGCGAGTATCCGGATGACTCCCTGGATCTGGATCCATCCATGTTAGACTCCATTTGGAAGCCCGACCTGTTCTTTGCAAACGAAAAGGGGGCTCATTTCCACGAGGTCACTACTGACAACAAACTTTTGAGAATATTTAAAAACGGAAATGTCCTCTATTCCATCAGGTGAGATTTTTCATTATTGGTTAAAAGAAATGCTGCATAGCATTGAGCCCTGGCTAACCCCAGTTTGTAACAGAACATAATAATGATTACAATTTTGCTGGAAACTTCAATTTGACTGTCGTGTGTAAATAGAAAGGCGTGTGTGGGTGCAGAGGATGGTGGAGTGGTTGTTCTAAATGGCTATATACTAAATGTGTGTGTGTGCGTGTGTGTGCGTGTGTGTGCGTGTGCGTGCGTGCGCGTGCGTGCGTGTGCATGCGCGTGTGTGCGCGTGCGTGCGTGTGCGTGTGCGTGCGTGTGCGTGCGTGTGTGTGAGTAAATATAAGTAACAATTTGGTACTTATCAAATACCTGAAGCTATGCACACTTGAGTCATAACCGTAAATATACAGTAATTATATAATTTACCTTCAAACTGTAAAATGCAACCATCCCCTAAGAAATGAGAAAACGGCAGAATAAACATAACATCACTCAACATCAAACACAGTGTAATTCATAAGAAGCCAAAGGAAGACAATATTACTTTGGCAGAATGAAGGCAGATGGGACGTGCAGGAAGTAACAGAGGAGTAAATTACGTCAAGCTTTCCGGAGAGATGACGGAAGGCTGTGCAGATGTGAAACGACAGAGTATTCACTCCCACTGAATCCACGTAGCGCCCCGAGGGAAAAGCAGCATAATTAAAACATAGACTCGACTCTTCTTTGCTTTAACAATCCCGTTCAGAAATCCCTCCACTCGAGCGCCTTCAGATGCTCCGGCCTTCCTCTTTCATTCCCTGCTTTGTATGAGCAATGGATTTGTGCATTAGGGATTTAGAGGATGAACCCGGAATTGCGTTAACGATCGCGCACATACAATATGAATACATTACCATGCGTTATAAGAAGAAAAGCACGTATTAGCAAGAAGAAAGTGTTTTTAGCCATAGTTGTACATGATTCACAAGACTTTTATGCTTTTTAGATTGACTCTGACGCTCTCGTGTCCGATGGATCTGAAGAATTTTCCCATGGACGTACAGACGTGCATAATGCAACTGGAGAGTTGTGAGTAATCTCGTATGATCTCCTCTCATCAAGGTTATGTAACACCCCCCCACCTCTCTTTTAGATTGGTGTGGAAGAAAAGCTGTGTTTTATAATATACCTCCAGTCAGTAGTCAGGACGAGGTCAACAGCAGATCTGATGTGAAGCTTGTTTGGCTACAGTGTTCACCTGACAGGGTTTGTGTTAAATGATGTCAGGATGGCTGACAACATCCAGCATGTTGCCTGGAAATCAACATGACTTGGTGTTTGAAGAGCAAACTGCACGTTTAAGAGAACTACAAGGATTCTTCACTTAGGTGTATTTTTGACCACCTGAGATGTTGAAAATGTAGTTTTCCTCAATGTTTCATCTGTAAAAACATTTGGCCTGGAATAAAGATCTAATAGTGGCCTTGTCATTTTGTTCTAAACAGAAAGTTCTTTTTCATTTTTATTATTTATAAAATGGTAAAAAAAAAATTATTACCTGTATATTTGCATTTCTCTGCTGTTCATTTTTCTAGTTGGTTACACAATGAATGACCTGATCTTTGAGTGGCAAGCGAAGGGACCAGTGCAGGTGGCCGACGGACTGACTCTCCCCCAGTTCATCCTCAAAGACGAGTCTGATTTGAGATACTGCACCAAACACTACAATACAGGTACATTTCCAAACACAGCACGTGACAAAACAATCACAACAACCAACAGATACTGTTTATATGATGGGAACGTGTAACAAAAATTTAGAAACCTTTTTTATCCATTGTCTGGTTGCTACAGTGTAGGTAATATTAAGCTTTATTACAAATATAGGAACATTTGGTGCCAACAATACAGACTAACATGATCCACACACACATAGCTTAGGAACCTTTAAATAAATACAAATTTGCAACTTGTGGACACATTGAAAGTAATCTTCAAAACAAGCATGATGGCAAATGGTCAAAACACAAAGTCATAGAACTACTGAGTATTCTTCTTTCCAGGATAAGCTCACCATATCCCTGGGTCTTAGGTCAAGAACAGCATCGTGGCATTGCAGAATTTTATCTGCACACTATTCAGTCAATTGGGATCCTAGAAGATCAAGTACTCATTAGCCTTGTCAGATGTAATTTAATTACCAGGCCGGTCCCATGACTTCCACCTCATCTCTCTGGTTTTAAAACCTAGCATTTCAGTCATAGCATATTCAGTCTGTGCTGAGACAGGAAGTCATCACACACAATGGTGGGCATCCTGAGTGAAGTGGTTTGTTTTGCTGTAGCCTCAAAGGGAATTTGTGACAGATGCTGTTGGGTCAAGGTTGGGTTGCCTCAAACAAGAGCCCAAAGTGTGTATGACAAAATAAGAAAGACCTCCTCAGAAGACTTGAAGGGTCATGGGATGTGTGAAAATGCAGGGGAGGAAAAGGGCAAGAGAGAGAGAGGGGAAAGATTCAAGTGTCTCTTGAGAGGAAATCTCACAGCAATTGTGTTCAGGGACACTTTTGGTTCTAAGGAGAGCTACATGTCAGTCAGAGTATTCCCTTGACTCCCTTTAAATATCTCACTCAGTAATTAAATCAATATTGCACAAAAAGCATGTATTGATATTGATTATGTTAGGTGAGTTGTGTGTGCAAATAAAACGTTTGTATATTGCCAAGCATCCAGCTAATATCTGGCTTTTGGATAGTTTATGAACATAACAAAACATTAACATGACAACACTAAAAACTGCAGAAAAAGTAGACCTACGTTTAGAAACGCAGTACATTTAAAAAATAATTACCACAATTATTGGTAGAAAACAGTAGAAACTGTAGCAGTCAATAGACCATAAATTGGTCAGATCAGCTGGTTTACAGTTTCATTGTGAACATGCATGTTCTTCTCAGTAATTGTTTGCTACTGCATGTTCCTGCTATCAAAGGTGCTATCAAACAAAAAGTGGCTTTTTGTTTTTTTCTATTACATTTCAGAACGCTTGAACCCATTTACCTTTTTTCATTTTCTCTTTATCTTTTTGTTCCACTAGCTCGCGCTCTCTCTCTTTGGCACTGTACTTGCCAGTTATGTACAATGCGTTCTTAGTCTTAATCCTATTTTCATGAAGCTGCTTGCCAAAAATCTACACCTGTGGAAAAGGCCGTCGGTTTAACTATGCAAGTATAAACAGCAACCTTTTAAAAGGGTGTCTTTATAGGACGGCTTGGTTCTATTAACGCTCTATCTAGGCCAGTAGGGCACTAAAGTGCTGAAATATTTGTCAAAATGTCCAATCAGAGAAGACAAAATAACAAATGTAATCATGGCTGACAGAACAGATGACTTTCTGTCACAGAGCCGTGATTAAGCGTCTGGCTCCAGCAGTGCCACACAATATTTTACATTAAAGGGTCACATCATGAATTTCTTCCAACAAAAGGTCCAATAATAACATCTGCGAGTACTTTATTAGTGGTTCTAGGAGATCAGTTTCTACAAAGTTTACAGAGGTGTTAGCAGAGTAACCACAGATGTAGTTTGTCATATTAAAGGTGAGGTCATTTCTGCGCAGCTAGCATCAAAAAATCCACTGCATAATATTATTGTCATCTAATGCAATAAAATTCTTGCATTTTTAAATTTGGCTTAAATGTAGCATTTAACATATGCTCAGATTGGCATGCACAATGATGTTAAATGAATGGATTGTTCAAATGTGTTTTTATATGTAGCTTCACTCACTCTAGCAAGTATATAATCCATACATTGTTCTTGTAGCTCAGACGTTTCTGCTTGATTGAAAAACACTTAGTGTCCAAATGGCTGCTGGATTTATATAGCATGGCATCAATAATTCAGTGCTTGATCTACAGCGCATTTCAAGGACCACATATTTCATGAAACTGTTACATTTTTCCACTGGAATTATAAATGGAATCCCTTAACTAACTCCCAGCTCCCCCAACCCCCCATCCCATCCCCCTTTCCATAGGCCCTTCTCCAATTTCATTACTCATAAAAACTGCCCCCAATGGCCTTGGGGGTTCAATGTTAAGGGGCACAATATAAGGTAACCCTGCAAACCCATCATATTGACCTTAAATCACCACCATGACATTCTCTCTGACCATTAGTTCATTATCACTTCTTTAAATGTGATATCCGCTCTCCAGTCTGACAGGATGGGCACAGGGCCTTCTGCATGGCTGCTCACACATTTCCTTCTGTGCCACATAAGACTTCCTGCTCTGTCATGTAGCTCTGCCCACTCGTACATCTGCTCACAGCTCACGCATCTTCGTCAGCTGAGTCACGGGTGCGGGATGTAAAATAACCACATGGAACGGCTTTAGTGATGTCACAGCCGGTTTTCATCATACAAAAACACAAGTACAAAAATAAGCTCTGCTATTATATATACATGTATGATGGAAAATAAATACCTACACTATTTAAGATTCTGCTATTTGTAGGTCACTAATTAAAGCAGGTTTTAACAGTGATGATGTTCACTGCTTTATACAAAAGGTCAGATTTCTTTGTTTCTACTGAAGCACACCAAATCCTCTTTGGAACACTGTCAAATCTTTCTGGATTAACATGGATCATCAGGTTTTGCACAAACTTGTGAAGTCCATGCCAGCTCACGGGCATGTTGTCACTATTTCTTTTTACTCAAATTGTTATGCTGTTATAATTTGTAGTGAAAAAAAGTGTTGTATTCTGAAACTGAAAATTACAACCATTTCCAAGTGAATTAGATTTTTTAACCTCATTGTCACATATCCTCTGTCTCTTCTTTTATTGCCAGGCAAATTCACATGCATTGAGGTGCGTTTTCACCTGGAGAGACAGATGGGATACTACCTGATCCAGATGTACATTCCCAGCCTGCTCATCGTTATCCTCTCCTGGGTCTCCTTCTGGATCAACATGGATGCTGCTCCTGCCCGTGTTGCCCTGGGAATCACCACGGTACTCACCATGACAACTCAGAGCTCCGGATCCAGGACATCCTTACCTAAGGTCAGAGACCTCTCGAATAAAAAACTGATGTGAGATCAGCACACTTGTTTATGTTTGTAGGGGAGAAACCAGATCACTGGTCTCAGATCAGCTTTAAAGTGAAGTTCTACCAGCGCTGTCATCTGTCTTTCTTCTTCATTCATTCTCAGTTATCATTTATTAATGTAGCCCATAGTGGAATGTGTAAAGATCATCCATATGTGAAAGCAGCCAAATAGTGTGCGTGTGTGTTCGTGCATTTGTGTGCGTGCGTGTGTGTGTTGCATATTAAAAACTCATAAATGCTATATTGAGTTATGTAACATTATTAAGCATTCCAGAAAACAGGCCTTTCCACCTGGCAGAGCGATATCTTGATTTATAGTGAGGTAAGCTTAGTGTTAATGACAATGTCTTTCATGAATAAATAAAATCAGGCTCTTTCTCATGCTGTTCAATACAACAGCGTCAAAACTGGAACATAAGAATCAATGGCTAATTAAGGCCTCTGGGAACTAATGTGTCTGCTGTGTATCACGCAGGTCTCCTATGTGAAGGCCATTGACATCTGGATGGCTGTGTGTCTGCTCTTTGTGTTCTCCGCCCTGCTCGAGTACGCTGCGGTCAACTTCGTGTCACGGCAACACAAGGAACTCTTACGGTTCCGGCGGCGAAGGAAGAAGTCCGGCAAGGTACGTACTGAACTTACTGTAACTTCCTATTAGCATTGGGAATCCTCAGACCAAAACAAACAGTCAAATTGAAAATCCAAATTGAAGCAGTTTGTCCTTTATGAGACGGGAATTGTCACCATCTGCCCCAGTTGGACAGATGACAGACTGAAACAGATTAATGAAACAGACCCTGACTGAAGGACTTGTCTTTGTCTTTTGGGCTGTTCTCAGATTAAAGTCTGAATGCTCTTATCAAATGCATTTTAATTGAATAAATGTGCTGATCTGAATGTCAAGCTGATCTTATTCACACTTGAAGCTAAAATGATATTGTGTTAAGTGCTTCTTAAGTGAATTGGTCACTAATTAACATTAGTTTACCATTATGTATTTAATACAGTACAAAGGTGGTTTCTATGCAAGTGTAAAATTACCCTGTAATGTTAATAAAAATTAGTCATTAAAATAATAAATGAAATAACGACCTTGAAGTACATTTAAGGTGATTGTTGGTCACAACTAATTACAGAAACAAATTCCCAGGCTTTTGTCTTATCATATGCAACACTGCCTCCTTGAGGTCAAATGTGGTTAGTACGTCTTCGTGGTGTATCTAGCTACTTTATAAACCAAAATTGTTTATTTCAAGCTAAAGCCTTCGAACGGTGCAAAGGTCAGATTGCCATTTGGGTCTGTTTATGCACTGTGTCATCCAAGTGGATTAATATTGCATGTGGGCAGGGATGTTATTTCCCCTGGCACTGCAGAGTTGGAAGATCATTGACTTCATAGTATGAAGCTTAACCAGTGGAAAATGTGTGATTTTTATAAAGAGAAAACAGTGGTACAACATGCATTAAGTTCAAAGGCCATTTTTAAATGGATGGGTGAGCAATTCATCCACAAAGTTTAAGGGCATGTTATTGGTTACATCATAAAAGCATCTCAAATGAAACCACACGATTTCAGAATAATTCAAAATTTTCTTTAAATTTTTATTTATATTTGAATGCCACTTCCTGTTTCATCTCGTATTGTTTGTGTTATTTTTAATCACAAATCATCAAAATCAAAAATCATTAGGTACATGTTCAGCATGATGCCCTGTATGTTGAGTTCCATTGTATTGTATTAGTTTGCATGCTTTGTGTTTTTTTTTTATCTCTTTGATTTTCTGTGGCCCTGAAAGACTTCAAATCAAACGCTTGACGAGGAGCTTACAGAGTCATTGCATCGTATCAATGGCCTGCGCAGTGCCGAGCCCGTTTACGGATCAATGGGTCAGCTCAGCCAATCCAATGACATGGTAAAAAGAGAGAGTCCAACACTTCATCTCTGTCTCATCTTATGATCTTATGAGATCATAAATCACTCACCATCATGTGCATGTGCAATGAGTTATCTTATAAAACAGTATGTCATTTCATTTACAATGCATAATTTTGTATATTGGTTTTGAGAATGAGGACATAAGAAAATTTTGTAATCGTTTCATTTGTGTCCCTTTTTATTTCTCCCAAGCAATTTTCGGAGAAATAACTGAGACAGAATTGATGCTTAAATGAAACATAACTCAATCAAATCTCCTGAACTTCGAGCAATAAAATTTTCCTCTGGGTGAACTTGTCAAAATACTAATGCTATAGACTTTGCTTAAACATACAACTTTTGCTGTCAACAACAGAAGATTTAGGAAGCATTTTTCCCTTTTTAAACTATTTATTTTCCTAACTATGCACAATTTAATGTTCATTTGCATTATGTTATTGATGTTTTGTTTTTGTCCCTGCTGTGCACATCATATCATCATCATAACTTCTTCAGCCCCATTTTAAATAACTGGTTGAGAATCACTGATTTAAAGTGATTTCAAGATTTAAAAACTAAAGCAGAACTAATACTATAATTGTGGACATCATCTTGTTATATTAGATTTCCTATCAGGTAAGCTACAGGTTTTATGAATGGAGACCATACAAGGTCATCTTAATGTAGGAGTACTACAGTCCTGATTTCCGCTCTCTGTATGCTTTCCTGTACTAAGGAGGAGGAAGTGCGGGAGAGCCGGCTGACCTTCACGCCCAGTGCGGGGAAAGACGGCGTTCCCAAAGCTGCTAACAATGCTACCACCACCCCGTCTGAGCCAGCCGCTGCCCCCGGCAAGAGTCACGAGGAGATGAGAAAACTCTTCATCGATCGAGCGAAGAAGATCGACACAGTGTCTCGTGCCGGCTTCCCATTGGCCTTCCTGTTTTTCAACATTTTCTATTGGGTCCTGTACAAAATCCTGCGCCATGAGGACGTGCACAAGCCGTAGACGAAAAATTGTTGTCATGTTACACCTTGCCAGGTTCAAAATCAACCCAGCAGCTGCATTAGGGAACTAACAGCAACAATTTCATGCCAAAATCTTTGTGCCACACCGAACATGACTTTGAAAAACTGTGATGTCAAGGACCAGTGGTTACCTCCACACTTTGAATACTGTTTGTGTTGTACACCCATATGAGGACAATGCACTCACTATGCAATGGATTAGCATCCATAGGGCCTCTGACCCACCCTTCCCTACGTACACGCCTGCAACACAAGCGGTCAGCACTTCGACACGCCTGTTTAACGCAGGAACACGATTTCACAGTCTGCCGTCAACAGCCCTCAGTAAAGACAAATGTGTGTGTCTTGCACAGGTTTTGTCAACTCTATTGTCTTACAGCTTACTGCCAATGTTTTGTTGTGTAGTATTTTTGAAATACAGCTAATGAAGATATACCAAGTCTATTACAGAGTGTGAGAGCAGAGATGTATATTCTTTAAATTTTAAAACACACGTTGTATAATGCAGATCATTTTATAAGGAAGCGTTGATTTGTTTTTTCTTCCATCATTTAACCCTTTAACAAAATCTATCATTTTGTCTGAACACAGAACTGATTTTTAACCAGCTCTAGAAACCAGCATCAAAGCCAAATAACATTCAGAGCTAAATGTCAGGAACAAGCAGAATTGACTTTTGTTTAAAGTTATCAAGTGTATCTATCTAAATTTATCTAGTGTACTGAGATTGTAAGGGGTTGTGTTCTATCAGTGACCATAGTGCAATCAAAAACATTCTACAACCCTATTTCAGTTTCTTAAACAAAAGCATGATTGTTTCAGAACCTTAGCGATGCCAACAGTAAATACATTCTGACATGTGTTGCAAATTATGAATGGAGAGAAGAAATCGAGGAGGTCTGGTGAGGACGATGACTTTCTTTTAATTTTAGTTATGTGTTATAAAACACCATTTTACTTCAGTATATTATTGAATTTCATACAAACCATTATAAATACCAGACACCATTTTTATTTTATTATGAAATTCATTTCTCATGTTTATTAATAAAATTGATCTGCTGGTAAGCTGTGCCATATAAATTGTGAAAACATACACTTTCCTTTAGAGTTAACTGAGAAGTGATTTTTAAATAGATATGAGCATTAAACACCCTTATAAAAAAGATACAAGACATTTATAGGGATTTACAATAATAATGCAAAAGCATTTGTAATTTATTTTGTACAAACATTACTAAATGTTATGCATGAACTCAAGTCGTTTTGATGTACTTCATTTTCCAATGTGTAATAGATCTGAGTCAAAATATTCTTATATCGAAAGAGGTGAGAGGCTTATGTGTTCTTCCAAATACGTCTGTAAATACTTCTGATCACGCTTTATATTACAGTGTCCATGTTACAAATAATTTATAACAGGAATAATATTAACAAAGTATAATTCTATGTAGCAAAATTTTCTTACAATTTAATATTATATTATATTACCCAGTGCTGTAACATGAATCCTCTAATGTAAAGTGTGACCATGCTTTTCATAGGTCTAATAAAGCTCTGAGAAAATACCGAAAATAAAAATGTTTATAAACGCATAGTGTGTCTAATGTGTATTTTGGTGCGTTATTCGCTCGCTTCACTTGTGCGTACTTGTATATGGCAGTGTAGCCACGGGCATTACGAAACAAAGTGTGGAAAGTTTACAGATCAATCTGTGCGGTATTCTTTTGAGTGTAAATGATAGTTGAAAGATGACACTTGGCCGTCTGAGTTTACTTTAGTGCTGATCCACACGCCCCCTTTTGACTGTGAGAACGCCGGCTTACATAAAGCAGCGAGCCGTGCGAGTCGAGGTGCGCAACATGAGTCTCCACGGAAAAGTGTCTCTGGTCACCGGCGGGGCACAGGGCATCGGAAGAGCCGTGTCTGAAGCCCTCCTGGAGAATGGAGCAAAGGTTATTTTAAGTCGCAATTATTATTATGGATTTATGCATTCAACATTCCTACAAAACTTTTTAAGAACATTTTCGTTGCCAACTTCAACGCATTTACATAGCATTTTATTTCTCATTATTTAGTCTTGCAGTAATAATTTATGTATATTTTCTTCATTCAGGTATCACTGGTAGACCTAAATCAATCTGTGGGAGAAGAATGTAAAAGTGATTTAGTTAGACAGTACGGAGAGGATAACTGTATTTTTATCCAGTGTGACGTTACGGACGCGGGGAAACTGAAAGGTAAAACCATTGTTTCCCCTCTCATACTTTTACTAACATCTTCACAACATTAGGACATGTACAATCCTCTGTGACTTGGCATTAGATGAGATCTTTTCTTAAACATGTATAATTTCATTTTATATGTTCTTTTTGTTTTGCGCACCTGTAAGCGCAGCGCATCTTTATTGCTGAACAGAGACTCATTGTTTAAAAAGTTTTTAGGTCATATTATAGAGATTCATAGAGCCGCAGGCCAACACCGGAATCTTTGAGGTTTAAACGCAGTCAGATAATTTGCCCTTTTTTCAGCTACAATAATTGTTCAAGACTAAACCTTAACAATCTGTGGTGAGAAGATAAGACATTGTTCATTCCTGTTAAACTTGTTTTTAACGAGACACGTACTGTAGAGTTTAATGAAATGTTTCTTTGTGGAATGTTGCAGCTGCAAGTTAGCTGAGAGCACATACACACTGGCTAGGTCTCAAAATCTAGTGAGCTCCCTACTCAGACAACTCACTTAGTTTTGATACACAGCCACTATGTAGTGCTGCCAACAGTATCAAACATTGTTATTAATAATAATTAATATCAAACATAGAACTGATATTATTTGCTTTTAGAATGTAAAAACTGAACTGTATTCAAACTTTTTTTAGAAGCCTTTCAGAACACAGTTGAGAAATTTGGTCGATTGGATATTGTCATCAATAATGCTGGAATCAACAATGAGAAAAACTGGGAGAAGACCATTGAAGTAAATTTGGTAAGCCAAAAAAAAAACATTTAAATCTCTGTAAAAGTCATATTTAATTAGGTCACATAAACATTTTATTGATAACATCTCACGGTTTACACAGCTGGTTTTATGCCGCCAGGCACAAAATTCATCCACACTTCAAAATAGGAGTTACAAATTCACTAAAAACACTCAAAGCACGTGCACATACACCGTTTGAAATTACAGATATTCTTCATTATTTATTCTCTCTGGACGTAAGGAATGTGAAAATTGTTGCTAGACACGCAGAGAACAGGAAAAATCACTAGACGTGTTTATATGTGTACATTCGTAATAGAAGAGCATCAACACAATCTCTCAGTCTGATTACAACACTAAACTCATCGTGCTGTTACTGTGAACTATGGGATGAGTTCTTATAACTGTTCTCTTACACAGACATCTGTCATAAAGGGGACATATTTAGCCCTGGAACACATGAGTAAGGAGTATGGAAAGGAGGGAGGTGTTGTTATCAATGTCTCTTCAATGGCAGGTATGTAATGGCATGATGTGTGCTTTGAAAACACAAGGCTAAACGTTCAGAACAATGTGTTCGGAATGCCATGCGTGATGTTATATATGACGTTATATAACCTTGCTGTCTTTTGCTCATTAACTCACTATGGAATGAGTCAGATGTTTGCTCACTGTAAATATAATTATATTGAACTTTGTTAAAATGCTGCCGTTGTGTCTGTTGCCAAGGATCTGAACTTCCTGTTTGAAATCTAAAACAACGTGCAAATATGATAAACAGCACAATAAATGTACCATTTGTTCAGGTCTAAAGATAACTTAACAAATAGCTTGATGATAAGATTTAATGATTAACAGAACAGGCAATCCTCATTTCAAAATATATATACGAGTTTATCGCATGGATTCCTAATGCTGTCTTTATATTTACGTCATATTATTCATACACACTACACTGTTTTACACTGCTTTGATACTGTATAAACTTGTGAAATGAGCATGAGAAATACAACCAGCTTTTAACTTGAGCACGAGAGCAGATGCCAAAACTCCCTAGAATCGTAAATCAGTAGCAGAACTGTTATCATAACAAAGGGATGATAGTAATCCATCTGCCATCAGATACCTTGTGTTGTGGCGCCATTTAGCTGTAAGGACACAGACTCACTGATTCAAGAGGATTGTGCTTGTATGGAACTTCTAAGGGAAGATATAAAGTGTGTGTGTGTGTGTGTGTGTGTGTGCGTGTGTGTGATTTGGTGATCTTGCTTTCTCTCATTGCCCTCTTTTCAAATGCTGTAAGCTTGTAAACTTAATATTGTTGATGTTTAACCGCACATGCATTACATTGCTTGTTGTCTGTGTTATGTGACATGTTACCTTAACAAGTGTAAACACTTTTTTTTAAAAAGGTAAATCACACACATTTAATCTTGGCATGAAATCCAAGCTTTATTATTTACTTGAAAGGCTGCTTTAACATTATTTAATAAAACATGACATTCTTTAAACATGGTTGAACAAAAATGTCTAAATGGCATCTCCGAATGCAGTAAACAAACTAAACTAATATACTAATCGTTCATTAGTGGACAACTACTGTATATGTGAACATACATGAAATGGTATAGATGGTTCATACACCACAAAAATAATCACAATATCTTATGTTTCTATTTATGATATATGCTATAGGAGGTCTATAGTTCTGTATGCTCTACGAATCCTATTGCATGTATATGCAAGTTGAAAATATAGTTTATGCACACCTGATAACACTATAATACACACTACAATTCGATTGCACTGCTGTTTTTGTTGGGACATCTTTCTCCAGGCATAGTCCTATGTATAATCCTGGCATCTAGTTTTAGAGAGCAGGGAAAGAGCTGGAATAAGCATAACATTTTTGGCAATTATGCAGCAAAAATGAACTATGGATGGTAAATACCGTCTTTGGTCTGTGGTCCTGGTGCCCTCATTGGCTGGGGTTTGATGCTGCTTGTAAAGGTTGTTTATAACAAAGCCTGATGCTAAAAGAAACATTCTTTTATTTCGTTGCGCTTCCAGTAACATTGCACGTAAAATAAGACATAGGTTCAGATATTTAAGCCCATAGAGGAAAATGCAGGTGACTAATCCACAAAAGGATTTATATGTCCATAAAGCACCAAATTGCTCTTTAAAATTTGTAGCTTTAGTTTAGGAAAGTGTCTTTAGCTTGTAACGTTTTCAAAGAGCTGCTTCATTTTAAACGGTCTCAACAGCCATTAAGTTTTTCATGCTTCAATTAAAGGAAAAATCCTCTTTGGAAGACTTAGAGTTTTTCCATGACAAAAGTATTAAAACAGTTACAGGCTCTGTTTCGGTGCAGCCTCGATAAGATGGAAACGTCGCTCTTTTGAACCACAGAGGCCCTTTAGAGGCCTCTGGAGTACCACAATCCTGGTTACAAAACAACTGTATGTTAAAAGCCTCATATTCAGTCTACTGTAATATTACTGTACTCCTGTAATGACACTTGTTTTGTTTCCTCACAGCTTTTCTCCATTCTCCTCACCAGCCAGTGTACACAGCAACAAAGCATGGGGTGATTGGGTTTTCACGAGCTTTGGCAGTGAGTACAACAATCCCGTTACCCTCAGTAAAATGTATTACAAACATTTGTAAATCCCTTTAAATGGTATGTTCCAGTCTACCGCTCATAACATCCAAACCGGCTGATCAGTCGCGGTCTTTCAGCACAGAACAAGCACAGCTATTTCCCCCAAGAGAGAATAGATGTGTTTGCTCACAGATAAGATCTCTCACCCCTGTGTGTTGACACATTCTTTGCGCTGTGTGTGTAATTTAGGCTGACCGTGTTTGGACACGTTTTGTTGTCGGCAGGAGGCATCTGAGCAGGGCAATTATGGAGTGAGGATCAACACACTGTGCCCAGCCTTCGTGGACACCCAGTTGCTTCGTACCGTCGAGCATGAGGAAACAATGGGCAAGTTTGTCAAGTACAAAGACGAATTCAAGCAGAGGATGGACAAGTACGGCGTTCTTAAGTAAGCACAGAGTTCATCTGAGCGACCTGTTTCTTTGTTACCGTATTAAAGCAAACAGCAGAGCCGCTCTGGGTTTAAGAAAATTACAAACTGGAAAGTTCTGTTCAGGATTGTTATAGCAGAGCTTTTATCTGTTTTTGGAGAGCTCTGTGTTCAGTCCGAATAAACAGTTTGTCTGGGTACACAGCAAAAACAGCAACTGACTGTTTTCTACTGAAATCTTTGAATGCCGCGTGTAAATAATAAAAAGATTTTTGTCATTGTTTAATCAACCTTTAATGCAGTATACTTTCTGCATTTGCTGGAGAGTTTTGGCATTTATTTTGCACCACCCACTTAGGTGGACCAAAAGTTGATTAAACAATATTTTTTGGTTGCAGGATTTTTGACATTTGCTTAAACTTTAACTGGCTTAAATTCCTCCACCCTAACTTAAAGTAAGACATAGCTAGTACTGTATTATGTTTTTTATCTGTTGTTGTTTCTTATAATCTAACCAAAACTGTAAATATGCCAGACAGTGTTTTGTTATGTCTTCCTCAAGCTTGTGTTAGACACATGAGGGATGAGAACTCAGGACTGATGCCAAATCAGTCCTGAAAAAAATTCACAAACAAAAGTTAACAAAAATCACCTTCTTACCAGAATTTCACACTTTGTTTATTCAAAAAGTGGGTTAGTACCACTTTTAATAATAATATAAAACCTGCTCAGTCTGCAGTGCGAAAGTTAAAAAATGTGAAATATGCAAATATGCATATTAATATGCAAATAAGACTGTTTCACCTGATGCTACAGGCCATTCTAGAGTAAATGAGTGCGTTTCCTGTGTCTGCTTGTTTTTTTTATAGACCATCACTGATTGCAGAAGGAATGATTCGAATCATAACAGATGAAAGTCTAAATGGAGCAGTGATGAAGATCACCTGTTCTAAAGGGATTCACTTCCACACCTATGAGCCTCTTTCAGCCTGAGCATCTGTCCATTTCTCTTCACAGGGTGTTTAAAATCCCTGCCGAAAGGCCTGATGAGCAAATGAGCAGAGAAGGTGTGGACGATGTAAAAATGTATCATTTCAGTTTTGTAAACCAAAAATTGCATACTGGTGTTTGGTCCTTTTTCTAAATCCTTTTCTGTAATGTTTGGTTTCCTTTTCTGTAATGCCTTTAAATATAAATGTGTACAGGACTGTTTTTACTGTGAGTAATAAAAAAGAATATATATTTATTAATGATTAAATTACTGTATTGTGGCGTATATCATACCTCAGTGAGCCAAAAGCAATTTCTTACGTTTTTGTACAATTGTTTGATGTTTTAGATCTTTTGGTTTGTGCAAAAGGGAATGATCAACTTTTAATTTGGTGAAAATCAAATAAAGTACTTGGGGAAAAGGAAATTTGCTTGGATTTGAAATACAGCTTGTCTTAATACACCCTGGACTAAAGTCAGCCCGTTCTCTGTATTGTCCACATTCTCGTATAGAGAATTATATAGAGAAAAAATCTTATACAGTATAGGGAATATGTTTGTTTAAATTTTTGTTTGATTTTTGTCTTTTGGCACTTCCTGCTACTATTTCCAGTCAAGAATGTTTTTGCTCCATGTTTCTTAAATGTAATGAAATGCAAATCTATAAACAAGTGTCACCTGACAACTGTTTACAACCATTACAACATTTACAACCATTACAACATTCTAATGTCCAAAATTCTTCTAGTGCAAAGCTCATTTTGTTTCATTTTAACAAGTTTAACAAGATTTTTTTTTTTTAACAAGTTTAACAAGATTGCTTTTATGAACAGACTTAAATGTAGCCAAGGAAATTACAAATCCGTGAGCCAGTTCTGAGAAACAGTTTTTGTGTTTTAACTGGTGCTTGTTGTGGAACTCACTATCTCTGTCAAAAACCTCAAAACATTTTTTTCAGAATTAAGACATTAGTAAAGCCATAGAAATACCAAAGCCTAGATTAACAGCTGGTGAATATACACAGAAGCATTTTACAGATAAAATAACCGACTGGTTCATCATTTTAACAAACACTCCAGTTTGCTTAGAGTTGGGTCTGATAATATCATTGTTCAGAATGTCACGAAGAGCAATTCATGTTTTCAATATCACCGTAACCTTGCAAAATACCTTTGATAAAAGATAACAGAAATTGCCAAGAATGTAATTAATCTTTGACATGACAGATAAGCATATGAAAGCAGGTGAAGGTTGGGTGAGCTCTGGTTGAATGAGAGCTACTGTATTTGATAGCTTAGGGGCTTTCGAGCTACATCAGGGGAATTCATGAGGGAAGTGTGGGTTTTCTATATTCTGAAATTACTTGTAATAACCGCAAAGTCATTGTGTAACTGGTGAAGATCTTCTGATTTCTCCTTTAGGTCTTCACAGTAACAGAAGAAACATTGGAACAACTGTTTGTTTTGAAAGTTGAGCCAGGCCTTTGGCAGTGAGTGCCCTCTAAAGGTTTGGGTGGGGCGCTGGTTACAAACAATGTTTGAGACTGATAGTTGAGAATAGTTAATGACTAGTAGGAAGTCATCTAGTAAGCAGATAAGCAGATTATTTTTTCTTTAAAGTTTCTTTGGAAGGAAGTCATGAAATGAGATGCACTGTATGTTGAATGTCTTTCTGTTGACCATATCTGTGTGTGTTCTGGAGTAATATGGTTTATGGTTACTGAAATGTCCCTATAAACCACAAACACAGCCATGTGTCTTTTACAAGAACATCACAACAGTCCATAAAACTATTTTGTAGTAAACAAAAACATGCAAAGTTCAAAACATAAATTGTCAGAAATGTCACAAGTTTAGGTGGTAATAGATTTTCTTTTTAAATAAAAAGAAAAAGGTCAATAAATCAGCCAAATCATATTTTACACTACATTTAATAATGCCAACAGGTTTGTGTGAGGATTAGGTTTGGATAACAAAACATTACTTGGTATGAAAATAATGCAAGTCTATGAGATATCATAGTGTCACAAATCTGTGTGTGTTTGTGAAATCATGTTTATGTAACTTTGTGTCAGTTACAATCGGCAATCAAACAAACTCATTACAGAGGAATTAAAATGTTCTTCCACTGAAAGATCTCACATGTCTTGGATGTGCTCCAGGGACTTGAGTTCTGAACAAGGGGGAAGTTTGTGAGAGAGTGTTTCCTCGTGTGTGTGTGTGTGTGTGTGTGTCATTTGTCATTTGGTGTGATATTTCACTTTTTATTTTAAAAGGTTTAGATTTTGGTCACTAATGTAACACCTCATGAAGGGGATCTAGAATGTTCATGCATATAGTTTGATCTTCATGAGCTTGCCTGGGACTGAAAGAATATCAGTTGGTCATGCGAAAATATTTTAATCTCATAACAAAACAATGGTATAAATTTGATGACATTTTTTCACGCAACGAGCGCATGCACAGCCACAAACAATCCAGGTCATTCCAAATAAAATATTTTTCTTTGACAGCATGTTTATAGTTTTTAGCGCCCCCCTCAGGAAAAAACTATTGACTATTCGCCAATTTCATATCTTGAAATATTATATTTGTGTAATATGTAATTATTATGTAAGATATGTTAATTCGTTTTAATAACATTTGAAATACATTAAAGATATGCACAAAGAGGTCCTCAAACATATTAACGAGGGAAAAATGTTAAATCAATGTAATGTTGATTAAAAATGTTAAATCATTGTAACTACGTTAATCAATGTTACTTTTAAAACCAAATTATTTGCCTAAATCAATATAATTCAAATATGTATATATTACAATGACATTGCTTGTGTCTGTTTCTGAAAAAAAATGTTTTTATACCATGGTGTCAAGTATACCGTGATACTGCCTTCACTGTTCTCCACATGATGTATGGATAAATGATTACTGTTTAAAAAGAGCTGCTCTTGAAAACATTTCTGTGTGTTTTAGAATCATTAGTGAATAACAGCAGAATTCCAAGAGGGTACAGAAGCATTAAATTACATTTCCAGGTTTGTTTGCATTTCCTGCAGACAGACAGAAGTTAACTGTGCTACTGAGAAACCACATTATACATGCAAGATACTACTGCTCAAGTCTAAGACTAATGTTGTGTGATAAATCATGTTTGAACCAAACAATTTTAATATTTTATGCAATTTAAATATTCTGCAAATATGCATTTGCTAATATGTTGGACTATAATGTACAATGTACCATGTATTATTTTAATGCCAAGTTAGAATTTCAATTAATAAAAGATCATCATAGTTATAAGTGCAGATGGGTCACTAGCTTTGAACAAATATACACCTTTTTTCTAAGGCTTTCAAATATTCCAAAAGTATGAAGAAACATCTACATGACCCAAGAGTTCCCTGGTAAAACGGAAGAGGAAATATACAAATATGCAGTTATGTTGGCCTAGAAGCGGACACATTTGAGACAATATAGTATATATATACACAATATAGTATTTTCTGCCAGTTTCAGCAGTGCATACTGGAGATATCTTCAATGTAAACACAGCGGTGACAGTCGCCTGAGATTGTGTCTGAACTGCTTTCACACATATTACTAAATACTGCATTAGCAGCCTTATATTCTATTGTTTTAATAACAGAATGTTATTCTCAATTTCAGTAAATTTCAGTAAATATTTTAGTTTTTAAAAACCTAAATGCCACATTACATACACACATACATCATACATTTATACACACAAACACACACACACACACACACATATATATATATATATACACATGATAGTCTGTTGACTACACTTTGTGTCACTTCCCACTGGTGTTGGTGGGGACTTGAGACTCTGAAAGTCTCTATGTTTATTTTACATGAGGGGAAACCAAGTGGCCCAAATACTTGCCTATGTGCTCGTTTCTAATGATAAGATGTTATTGTAGGCTTCCCATGAGTATGTGAAAACTGTTTTGACTGGCAGGCAATGAGGTCTTGGCGGCCAGCCAAAGATAATAACTCGCCTCCTATTGGCAAAGAAAATAAGCGCTGAGAGTGGCGTAAATTTGTAATCAAGGGACCAGGAGGAAATTCTTTTCGGAACAAAACAATGAAATAAAATGAACTCTAATTTAAAGCATCAGAGCCTATGAAGTAACAAATATTTTGACCGTAAGGCAACATAAATCTGTAATACAACTGGTTTGGCTTTATTGATCATTTTTATGTTGGACATTATATATCTGTGGGTAACTTTTTACTGTAAAACAACAAACATTTTAGTCTATCTCTAAATAATGCATTTAAATATAAAACCCAGTTGTTTTAAAACAAATTAAATAAAGTCTTCTGGGATACTAATTATATCTTTTTCATTTCTGTTCATCTCTTTTTCTCGCCCTCCCCAACCTTTGAAAGCACTCTCATTAACTTGAGTGATTAGCTCAATTAGTCTTGCGCTGCACAAGAGGTGCAGATGCCGGCGACCAACCAATCAGAAAGGTAAAGAGTTCATAGACATGCATGAGGTCCTGCTAATTAAGGGTGAAAATGAACCTAATGTGGATTGAGCTCTGGAAAGGGCGAGAATGGAGGAATGGAACGAGGAGAGCATAAACACACACGGAATGCAAAAAGCGAGCCATTTCTCTCACCCCCCTCACCCCACATTCAGTCGGGTTTTTTTCTTCTGGTGGGACAGTGATTAATGAGGGCAGGGGATGGAGGATTACAGCGGTGCAACAGAGCCATGTGTTCAATGGCCAATCAACAAAAACTAATGACACGTTCATTATAAATGAATCTCTGTCCTCATCTTTCATTCAGTTTTCTTTTTTTTTACAAAGACCTGAGCAGGATTAATATTGCAATCGTTAGACTAGTCTGCATCTTGTTTATTTAGAATCTAAGATTGCAACAGGCTAAATCATGGTACAGGTCCAGAATTTAGGATCAAAAAATTGTAAAGATTACAATTTATTCAGTAACAAATAGTATATAACAGTAACACAAACCCTGTAATATTCTTGTAATGGGAAATCTGCAATCTCAAAAAAGCCTCAGAGAGCCAAAGATGATAAATATCTTTCTTGTTCACAGCTGGCAACTGCCATTCTTAAAACCAGAAGCCTGTTGATTCAATAGGGCAGGTTACGGTTGTTAAGTTCACGCAGTGAGATTAAAATCTATAGACAACATCAGAACTGTATCAGATCTGTATCGTAGCGTTTAGAGCCACTGAGCACCAACTAGGCTCTCAGTTTATTGGGCGTCAGCTGTACCCATGCGTTGGTGACCAGAGAAGTTTGCTGAGCTTATCTCCTGGAGTATCTCTAATTAAATACAGACAGGATGTACAAAAAGCTCACTGGAATACTCTCCTGACCAAACACACACTTTGAACAGCAGTCATCAGATCTTTCTCCTCTTCCCCTTAATGACAGCAGTCATCAGATCTTTCTCCTCTTCCTCTTAATGACAGCAGTCATCAGATCTTTCTCCTGTTCCTCTTGATTGTTTGTCCAATTGGTCTCAAGGGAACCTCTGGAAGATGCCATGAGAACAAAGATCAATGACTCACTCTTTGATTGTCAACCACATAGGAAAAATCCATTAATGAAAAGCAGTTTTACAGAATTGCCTTGTACAGAAAAGAAACATGAGATGGGAAAATGTGTCCTGTGAGAACAACTACTCAGACCCCTAATGTCCTGTTGTAAATGATGTTAGGTCATAGCCAGATCTTTTGTCTCTGATAAAATCTGATGTCTTGTGCAATGATGCCCAGGGCCAAGCCCTCATCCAAATGTTATCTGACTTCAGAAATACTCAAACTACTACCAAACTTGAATAACTTTCTCTGGCAACCATTAATAAATAATAAGTAAATTAGAAGTCTCCACTATATCATGACCTTAGGAGTGTGCATTTCTGAAGTGTTTCAAAATCACCACAGAACGTTAATAAGTTATTTGCGTATAGTTATTTGACAAGAAAATCAGAACGTGGTAAAAATGCTCCCCCTCTGGATTAATACCATCAGAGTGTATGACACTAATATTGTTGCTGTCACTGTCATTGTAACTGATATTGTGACTTTAAATTTATTTACACCAAATCAAATGTCTGTTTTAAACAGTTTTTTTTAACACTTTTTTTTTAACATTTATCACACCATTGGTGGAGCTAACATTGCTGTCAGGATAGTCAGAACTGTAGGACCGATTCTTCTTCCAGGACAGACTGTAATATAGAGGAACAGACCTCAGATGGCGCCATAGACTCATTTACCTTTACCTTTAACTAGAGTTCTAACGACATCTAGAGGACAAGACACATTTTAAAACAATGCCGAAAAATCGGTTTAAAGGCATGTAAAAAACAAGTTGTTTAGGCTGTGGTGAAAATCACATTGTCGGCTGTAATTATGTGTGTCACAAAATTGTGTGTGTATATGTGGAAATTTTAACACGTTTACCTACCTATCTAACTATAGACATGTTGGAGGTGGTCTGGCTGGAATGTGTCTTGTACCACTTACATCAGATGGTGGTTGGTCCTCAGTGGAAAAGCCAATTGAAGACACTTTTCAATCTGAAGATTCATAGAAAGCACAAAAATAACATAAATTCTATAAAGCCTGCCATTTTAAAACGTATAAAACCACATATTTGTAAAGAAACTAAACCATTATGGTGTTCAGTTTCTACAAAAGTCCTGTTCCCTCAACAGGTTTTTGTCACATAATGTAAGATTAAAGATTATTCATCAAAGTGATTTTTGGGACAACTTCAGGCCACCATTGTAATATAAACTAAAATGTAGTTCAAACAGTTCCAAACAGATGTTGAGCTCTCGTACCCGTACCACGGTCAGCACCAGCTTGGTCTCCAGCAGCAACACACGATTCTCCAAGTTCTCCCACTGGCTGCTCTTGATGACAAATCTTGCCAGCCAGGTCTTTCTCCAGAGCGTGTATCCTGTGCTCCATGAAGGCCAAACGCTGCTTCAGTCTGCTGACAGAATCCAGAAGCCTAGCCTCCACCCCACTTAGCATGCTTTCCGAAACACATTTCTAAAGAGTGTGTGAGAGCTCACAGAAGGAGTTCAGAACTTCGCAGGAGAATGTGTGTGTGTGCATGTGCTGAAGGATATGCATTCTCACAGCGGACTCATTGGGTTCTGAAGAGGTCCACTGTCTACCTCACTAGTTTGTTTCCTGTTCCTGCTGTGGTCTATCATCTGAAGAGAATCTGATTCGTGTTGGCGTTGAGCTGCTGCCGCCAAAGTGGCTGTTTTCGAAGAGCCTAGAAAGGAACAAATAACAATAATATCAAATACATGTTCTTTAATATCCTGTAGATCAATTGGTAGAGCATGACATTAATGTCAAGTGTATGACAAATCCAATATTAAAAATTAAATTAAAAATGTATCAATTTTTTTTTATTAAATAGATGTTTTGGCATCATCTATTTAATGCCAAAACAAAGGCATTAAATAGATTTAATGCCTTTGTTTTGAAGTTAATTTAAAAACGTATTGTTTCTGTTCTTCATTGGTCATTCCTGACAGTTTTGAATTCTGAAATGTTACATAGGCAGCAGAGGAGAACGTTTTCTTATCGTTGGCCCATTAAAAAGTATATTTAAGACAAATAGAAGCTAGAATAAGAATTTAAGTCTTAATTATTTGCTGTTTGAAAGTACAGACTTCAAAATATCATTGTATTTGTTGTGTTTGTCTAAAAATAAGTTTCCATAGACTTTTGATCTCTGGCAATGAAAGAAACAGTGAAAAAAGTCAACTTCGAACACTGTCACTATACCAAGGTGATGGGTTCAAGTCCCAAAAATGCCATATGTACTGATAAAAAGCACAGCTTGGTTGCACTTATAGTTGCTCTGGATAGCTTTTTAGAAGTGTCTGCCAAATGTATCTAAGTAATGTGAAATGTTATTTTCCAAAACATGAAATCAGATAATGAATCAGTTACTGTAAGGGCTGCTAATCCCAGTGAGTTCAGCAGAAGGGTTTTCATTTTTAATGCATCTATTCAACTGGGATCTTTCTTTGGCATTTTAACAAGCTGTAAGACAGACTGAATAAAGGCTGTGTCTGCTAATACATTAACAAACATGCACAAACAGCATCTGTATGTGTTTACACCTTTGAGCTACCTTTGTTTCTTTGGTGAGTTCTTTGTTTTTGTTGAGCGAAAAGCCAAAAATATCTGTTGCTTGGTCAGCATCAGCATCGCAAGACCTACATAATGAGACATTTTACTAAAAAAATGAAAAGACAGAAAAAAGACAACAAAAATATTAAAGCTTGCAGGAATTACATGTCTCGCTAAGTGGATTAAAAGTGGACTTTCTAAGTGCTAAGTGGACTTTCATTCAGGAATTTCTGGCAGAAGAGAAAGCAAACCACCAAGAGTAATCACAGGAACAGGCCTAACAGAAACAATAAGCTGTAGAAAAGACAAATGGAAAAAACTAAGAAAGAACTGCTAAACACTACCTTCCTGTTACAACATCTCTAATTTTTAACAAATGCCACCAATGCCCCCGCCGCCCTTATACGACAGGACCACCGTTTCTCTCGGGGACATGTCACGTAAGCCGCAGATGATCCTGGGACGAGGGCCAGAACTCTTTTAGAACGGCATGAGAGGTCAACAAACAGGAGGAAGCGCTGAAAGACAGAGCAGCGCTTCAGTCCCGCGGCTACACACCCTGAATTGGCTTTGAGTTAATCTAAGATCAGACGACTTGGACCAACATGAAGGCCAAGCTTCTTTTTTTATCCTCTCGCTGCAGGAGACATGAGCAAAAATGGTAATTATTCAATACTGGGCTGCCAATTGAACGTCTGAGTGCTGTGTTGGAGAGCAGAGTTACATATGCTCCAAATTACAGAGCCATAGAAGAAACCTGTGTTTAATCCGAGTTAAACCCTTTCAGATCAGAGATGGTGCCAATAAATAAGACTATTAGGACAAGCAGTACAAAGCCTGGTGCTGTAAATTAAATTACAAGTATAATTAAATTTTCAATAGCAATTCATTTCTTTAAAGGCTGAGTGAAAAATATTATCAATAATTCAGCAGTTGAACACTGAGCTGGGGGTTTTGCCCTCAAAAAATGAACTTTTCATTTTTGTGGCCAAATTCTGCGTTTTGCCTTAATAACTGAGGGGTTGACTTGAGTGCAGCCTCTTTGATCCATTTTAAACAAGCAACTTCTAAAATCCTATCCCCCACAGCCAATCAGAACGTTTAAAAGAAGAACTGCTGTTCATAAACAGCACAACAAACAAGTGACAAAAGCCTTCAAGCATCAAATCTAAAGGTTTTCATTTACATGGCGGCACCAAAAAAGTGTCTAAACTGTCTGCTAGACATCTTGAGTATGTCGTGCTGGGGAAAAATTAAGTCATTTTTTTGGGATCATCCCCAGCATATACAAGCCAAATGGATCTGTCTTTCTGAAGAGCATGTTGTGCTCGATATATCTCACATCAAAACCTCCTCACTGAGCAGCTGATGTGCAGCTTGGGATTTCTGCTGAAGAAACAGCGCTGGTTTATGTAAAGCCTGTTTACAAAACAGCTCCGTACTGGAGAGGCTGAAGGGACAAGTCTCCAAACTTCAAAACAAAATATTGGACATGAAACACTGGCACAGCCCCTTTGTGGATGTTTATGTAAGTTATGTTTTTTAAACCCTCGGCCAAAAAAGAGTTGAGGGTTGGGGATTCTAATGAATTACATCCTGCATATATCTTCACTGACTGCATTTATTAAAAAGATGGCTATCTATCTATCTATCTATCTATCTATCTATCTATCTATCTATCTATCTATCTATCTATCTATA
>JAZGTK010000578.1:0-61751 GCA_036877625.1 Ambastaia sidthimunki
GCATTTTTTTCTGTAGTGTTTTTTTCCTGTGTGCATTGTTGCAAAGCGTTTTTATTTTAGTACAGAGAACATTTTAGTACAAGGTGCAGTTCATAAACGTCTCTTTTGACCCTAAATGATGCTGTGACCCCAAATCTGTGAATCTTTGCCTTACAGCTCAGACATCAAATGTCTACAACAGCAGAAAAGCACATCGGGCACCGTTATAAAAAATAACACATTAAAGTCAGTGGCACGTTACGAGTCTTAATCCATTCACATGAATTAAATCTGATGATAATTGTAGGCAGCTGTTCATATTTGAGGACCGTAGTGAGACATTTAGACTCTCAAGTGTACAATCACAAATGATTAACCTTGTGATGAAATGACGGGGTGAGAAAGTGGAACACATCACATCTCTCCCTGGACAGGTTCAGCCGAGTGATTTTCCTCCAAATTAACATCAAAAAACCTTTATTCAAACACTGTCTTTGTGAGTCACGTTCCCATGGCAACACCATCGCAACAGCAGCGCAAGGAAACATGCACCCATGCGCTATTTTGTGACTGCTTCTCTATTGCAGATTAATTCTGATGCATGCTGCTGTTGTTCAGAGTGTGTTCTCATTTGAAGCAGTTTTGGCTCCGTCACATTCAGTGATTTTCATATTATCTGACACACAATCTGTTTTTCAGGTTAACAAAGACACCTGAGATCCTGAAGCGGTTAAACGTGCCGTAACATCCGGGAACTTCAAGCGAAGGGATCGATCTCAACTCCCCGTCCTCATTTTCGTCAGATCTCCTCGGAATTCGCAGAGGTCCCCTCGCCTGCGTGCTCTCGTGCTGTCCTCAACCTGGTTGTCATGGGAACCGCTGTCACATGACCAAAAAGTCAGGCGAACTTGGTCAAAGGAGGGGAACCGGCCCCATGGAGGCAGTCAGTACCGCTCTTGTCTCCTCCGACACGTTACCTTGGAAACAAGCCGGGGAGAGACAGGAAGCAAGGATTAGCGTAAGCCCCTGTTTGTTTGAATAAGAGCAAAGATGCTCCAGTCCAGACTCGGATTTGTTAAGGGGGGGCAGATGAGGTGAGTTGTGTGTACAAGAGTCGTGTTGCCGTGCAGTGGAGAACACCAAGAGTTTTGATGTCAACATGACAGCCTGTGTTTTCACAGCCCAGCTGTGTAAAGCCACAAAAAAAAAAACAGGCGCTATAAATAATTCAACCACTGTAGCAAAAATGATGGTGAGGATTCTGTGTCTCTGGTGCCTTATTTACACCCCCGACAGGGAATGTTTTCCAAACGTTGGCTTAGCATTCTCTAAAAGTTCTGCTGAAGTTCTCAAAAGCGTTCATGCAGTAACATTAGTAGAATTATTTTTTTGAACATTATATATCATAGATCAATGTTGTTGTTTTAAAAGCGTTACAGAATTAAAAAAGTTGAAATAAGGTTTTATGACCTAACTTTCAAAATAACATTTTTGATGTTTAATGGAAATGTTAGGGAAACGTTCTTACAATCTTAAATTGTGAGCTGGGACCCTCCTGCTATAATTAGATCTGTAATACTATAATGCGTTTTTACCCCAAGCCGTGCTCTGATCTGGTGCAGAACTTCCTAATCTGAGTGTGACCGATATAGACTGATGTGATTTTGATGAGGCCCGATCGCTCACGGTCGGGCCTGGATGTGCGCTAGTCGCTTTGTAATCCAAGCGCAACGCGAGGCCCCTCTAGCAGCGCCACGGCTAAGAGAGGGAATAAGGCACGCGGCATTTTTTTCCCCCCAGAGAGCTGCCAGAGTAATTATTTAACATCAAACAGCCGGGCTGCAAGGTTAATAAAGGCGATGTTAACCGAGCTCTCTGCGGCCCTGCGAGACTAATATTTACTGTTGATTTGGACGTACTTGAGAAGGAGTGTGACAGTCTCTCACTATCGGTGACAGCTCTGTAGATTGATGGGGGTAAGATGCGTCGCCCTGGAGACATTTTACAGGTCCCGGTGGCTGTCCATCACGGAGGGTCCGGGGAAGCCGGTTGCTGCATTGCTTGCGTTGGTAAGCAAATTGTAAAGTAAGGTTCATCTATTGCCAAGCCCAGCTAACGGGGAATGTTTTTAGAACGTTGGCTAGCGTTCCCTCAAAGTTCTCTCAAAGTTCTCATAGTTCTCTGTTCTTGCAGTAACGTTAGTAGAACTTCATTAACATTTTACTGTATATCATATATCAAAAACATTCTTAAGTAGTTAGTGGATGTTACATTGTGTTTGAATTATGTTTTTATAACCAAGCAACAATGTTAATACAACGTCTTTAAAGCTAGATGCGATGAGCGTTTCGGAAACCTTCCATTACATTATATTTTTGCTACTTAAAGGAAACGTTAGGGAGACGTTTTTACAGCCTAAAATTGTTAGCTGAGCTATTCTTGGAGCCGTTCAAACACAGCCATGATAAAATCGCATTATATGTGCAGATTAGATCGTATGGTAAATAACAGATAGATTCCAGGCTGTCATCAGTATAATATCTTTATAATAATCCTCGTTTTTAAGAACAGGCAGACCTTGAGGCAGCCGTGTTAAAATCAGATATGAAACCTCTGAGCCTCTGGGTTCAAACACACGTTCAACGACGAGCGACCTATTTATTTTAATTGCTTATCCGCAAACACAAACGGGGGGGAAAGATAAATAGCACAGCCTTGTTTCACCATCAACCCTGTGCTTCAGTTAACAGCATTGTAACACTAAAACATTTTCACACTTCAAAGCATTAAAGTGAATACATTAAACATGTTCAACCCCAAAAATTAAAGGCTGTGCACAGAAAAGCTTTTACTTGAGGATTATCCCCAAACAAGCTTACCGTATATACAGTACAGTGATGAATACATACTAATTCAGTTCCTATCGTGTTTGCATTCGTATGGCATAACAAATATCTCGGTTTCTCCAAATTTGGACTGGATTTCTCTGGGTAATCTCTGTATAATATCTTACTCAGGGTGTCTTGTCCGCCTCTTGGCATTTTCATTATCATTCAAGTGTGTTTGAACAGATCTAAAAGTGTCAGGACAGTTTTTCTAATATTGTACGTCTGGCCTCATCTTTGTAATTTAATTCGCTGGAGACTTCATGTATATCTGATGAAAACGGCTCATAAGTGACTCCTAAGTGTTTGTACTGTCATACCTTCATTTAGCGCTAATGAAATCCCATTTCCATGCATTTGTTTTGATGTTTTTCCATTGAAAATATATCCAGATATCAGCAACAATATAAGGTTATATATCAACAATATAAGGTTGCAAAAATGTTACCCTAATGTTTCCATTAAGACGTTAAAAATGTTTGAAAGTTCTTTTTTAGATGTTGTATTAATGTTATTGCTTAAATACAACATTATTCAAACATTTTTATGTCTAACGTTTTTAAAATGTTCCACTAACTGCTTAAAACTGCTTAACATTTTTTGATATACAATGTTAAGAACTTCTACTATTGTTACTGCAAGAACTTTGAGAGAATTTTGAGAGAACATTAGTCAACATTCGGAGAACGTTCCCTGTTAGCCAGGCCATCTCTTCAGTAATTGTGCAGACATTTGGTTTGTATTCTCTAAATTATTTAGCATTAAGCTGACTCCGGTCATAATGTCTTGTGGTTTGGTCTCAAACCAATTATGGTAATATTGCTTCAGTTGGCTAGATAAATACTCTGGCTCAAAAGCTTTTGCAATATGAAGTCATTCTTTCGTATCCAATTTCATAATGAATATTTATTCAATCAGTTATGAAGCTCAATGTGAGTTATGAAAAGGCACAGCCCAAGAGGATGAGATGTGTCATAGCGTTAGCCAGCGGCCGGTGACATTTCAACAGCTGTAATGGCATGAAATATTTAACCATCTTGGTGGCATTTCAGATTGTTGCCATGTTTTCAACATCCAGATATTTGACGGCATGTCGGATGAATTTAAAATGCACAAATACGGGCGTTGAAGACATCAAAAGTTGAGTTGTGGTATTTTTGTTCCGCTGTGGACGCCAGCAGGTACATCTGGCTGCCAGTGTACTATAGTCAAATAGCTTCATCTCCACTATTTTTCTTTATAAATTATTTGAGAGAATCATGCCCCTCGCATCATGCAGCCCGTCCGACTGCGCACGAAACAACGGCAGACGGCGAGATATGAAGATACATCAGTTGACATTTTCACGCGACTGTGTTGCAAACGGACAGTTCTGACAGACAAGCTGTTAACAGCGTCGTATTGACCCCAAAATCATTGATTCCCTTTAAAAGAATGCAGTGACAGATCGCTGGGCCGTTAGAGAAAGAGCACTCAATAAGTTGACATATTTGTGTTTAGTTTCCCGCGCCGTCTGACAGAAACTGTCAAAGCGTTCGTTCTTTCGAAATATCACAAATGTTATAATCTCAAACGTCTGTCAGGCATTTTTTCAGAAAAAAATGTGAAGCTTTAAAGCACGTAATGAGAAGCCGTTTGGCAATATCTGTGATTCAGAGTTACCCAGCTAACAATTTTAGGTAGCAACGTTACCCTAATGTTTTCATTAAGTAACTAAAACATTAAAAAATTATTTTTGAATGTTCTGGGAATGTTATTTTGAATGTTTGGGAACGTTCTTAAACGTTCTTGTTTGGGAAAAGCTCTTTCGACTTGTTTAGTTGTATTGAAGTTATTGCTTGGTGATGAAAATGCTAGTCAAAAATTTTTGTAATTCTGTAACGTTTTTTAAACATTCCATAACAACTTAAGAATGACATCTTAAGAATTTTGATATGTATGATAAAAAAAAATGTTCTAGTAACATTACAGCAAGAATTAAAAAAAACTTTGAGAGAGCAACGCTCAGCCAACGTTCAGAGAACATTCCCTGTTAGCACCTTTAAAAGGAACCGATCTTTCCGCTGAGGGAGTGTAGAATGATGAATTGCGTGTAATATGACACAGATAGCCGGAGAGCAAAAGGCAGGGGATGATTTTTTAATGCTGTTGTCTGGTTGCCTTCGTTCTCAGAAGCGTTTAACATGTTGTCTCTAGTTTTCCAGTCTGGAGCTATTCTCTCCTCATATTGTCCTATTCATCTGCACTGACATCAAGACAATGGCTGAGAGGCCATCACTTGCCTTTCAGCACTTTGAAAAATGAACTCAGCATCCTCTCACATTCTCAGCAGTATAAAACTCTCTGTATCTCTCAGCGTGTCCGCGCCGGCACTCTGAACGGCGTGAGATTGAAGCCAAACGGGAGCGTGTTGAAGATTTCTTTTTTGAAGTGAAGGTTAAAATCAGTCTATAGAAAGATCAGCGAGGTCGCAGCTCTTCTGGTGTGAAGGCGCAGACGCGTGTCCCTGAGGTGCAGACGATGGCAAATTGCTTTTGTAATAGAAAGGGTCACTTCTGTTCTGGGATAGAGTTGATTCTGCTTCTAAAACTTACAGGTAATTCTGACATTAGCATGTAGCACATATTAGTTCTACTATATAGGTCACTGTATATTAGGTGGTGGCCATTTTGTAGTGTCTGTAGTGGTTCAAAAATTTATTTTCCATATACTTAATTTTTTATGCCTCTTATGCATCTAATTTTTAGTGTGGAACTGATAATAATTCCATAATCTAAAACAAAGAGTTTAATACAATTACACTTTACATTTTAGTTTCTTATTTTAGTTTCCCATTTATTTATTTTTCCCATTTATTTTTACCAACTTCCATTTATAATAATAATAATTTATATTATTATTAATATTATTATTATTCCCAGCTAACAATTTTATGTTATAACATTTCCCTAATATTTCCATTAGTAACAAAAATTGTAAAAATATTATTTTAAACGTTCTAGCAACATTCAAACGTCTAGTTTTGTATATGTTGTATTAACATTTTTGAAATGTATGATATATAACGTTAAAAAACATTCTACTAATATTTCTGCACTTTTAGAGAATGTTCTAAGAACGTTCCCTGTTAGCTGGGTTATTGTTTCAGCAGCTTACAGTGAGCTATATGGTGTTCACAATATAAGCTGTAGCTATTTGAGCTTGTTGCAAAGCATTGTGGGATTGTCTCATCAACGCAGTGTACATTCAGTGTAGATTTGTATAACACTGATGCATCTTGGGGGTTGCATAATTTTGCTATCTATGATTTAAGACAGCTTTATTAAGTTAGGAGCACGTCAAAATCTCTGCATGTAATCTAGGTAGGCAGCACACTTGGATCTGAGATGCATTTAAACATGTTGTTTTCTTCCAAAACAGAAAATGCTGGAGGACTTAATATTTAATCAGCATAGCAATGATGTAAATATAGAGGACCGGCATCCAAACAAATGTTTAAAACGACTGCGTCTTGAAGGTAAACAAAACAAAGAAACATTTTCTTTATAATGGTTTCAATTTGCTGCATGTAAAACTTTAAGCTCCATCAGAGCCGTGGCGTGTTGTTTACACAGAAAACAAACGCTGTTGAATTGTTGTTTGTAGAGTTTTGTAGAGTTTTCAATCGAGGAGGAACAAAAAAAATCTGTGTTGCAACTTGGCAATCTCCAAACGCGTTATGAAGAGCTCACGGCAAAATTATTTTTCTACAGCGTTCTAAATAATTGTTGACTCCGGACCCTAAATCTGCTCCCGGTCCAATCACAAGCCATTTTATCTGCAGACACGGTTCGGACAGCACAAACTGTGCACACATTCTCCAAGTACTTGCTAGACCAATGAAAACATCATCAGCTGGCTGGTGAGAACTGCTTTGGGCGCATCATGGATCTACCAGAGAGTTTCTTTACCCCATCACCACTTTCACATAATGGCCAAAGTTTTTCCCTGGGCTATAATCGATACACCGCAAGAGCCTCCACTAATGTGGCCAGGTCGTGGTGCCAAAACCCCATTAACTCTGATCTGTGCGGAGTGGATCACCCCCCCCCAACCCCCCCCCCCCTCTCTCAGATTGTCTTCATTTATTGGGTTGCTTTAAACTAACAGTCTGAACGCCCCACAATACTGCGATATTAAAACTGGCCTTTAGTTTCCAAACTCCCATTTATAATAATAATAATAGTCATCACTTTTATTATTATTATAATTATTATTAATTTTAAGTTAAAACGTTTCCCTAATGTTTCCATTAGTAACAGAAATGTTACAAATGTTATTTTGAAAGTTCTAGGAATATTCCAATCGTCTATTTTAATGTTTGTGAAACATGATGATGTATAATGTTAAAAAACATTGTAAAAAAATCTCTGCAAGGACCTTCTGATAACTTTGAGAGAACTTTTGGAAAATGTTCCCTGGGTTATTATCTGTACAGGGTTTAGGACGTCCCCAAAAGACTGGCCTGGAAACGGATGCATAATCAATTTTTGTTTGGATTCTGCTTGGAAACTGGTATCTTTAATAATGCAAGCGCTCGCGGTGTCTCTGTTAATAGGGTTTTTTTTCTTAGCGTGACATGTGCTCTTTGTTCTCCTGAAGAAGGAACTGGTTATTGGGTGGTATCGATTCTACTCAAACTCCCACTAGCAAGAACACATTAGTCAGCTCTGGCCACTCGCCAACTAGTCTACATACAGTAACCGAGAGCCTGGCGTGTTGCGTTGGGTTTGAGGGATATTTTTAATCTTGTATATGCAGCCACTGTAAATGTGGTTATTTTTATAATTGAGAGAAATTGCTCCAGCACAAGATCAATAGGGTTAAAATACACAAGCACTGGAAATAATGAGCTGTCTGAACTTGGGCTCACAGTTAGACCAGGTTTATGGAGAGAAACTCTGAAAGAAAGCTGATAGGGACTGTCTGATCATTTGATGTAAGAAAATGCAGAGCAAAGGATTTTGAGAGGAGACAAATATATTCTGTTTCTTTAAAATTCTCTTGATTTTTCCACCAATGGCACTAAAACTTAAAAACCCACAGTTTAGCCTTTGCATCTGTTATTTTTATGCTAGCCCCACCCAACAATTTAAGGTTGTCAGAAGGTTTCTCTAACTTTCTATTAAGGAACAAAAAGGTTGATGTTATTTTTTTTGTTGAAGAGATGTTTTGTTTTTTAGATGTTGTATAACATTATTGCTTGGATACAAGAACATTTCTCATTATAAAAACTTTTTTTAAATTATGTAACATTTCTAAAATGTTCCACGAACAACATATTTAATATATATATAACGTTAAAGCATTCTACTAACATTACTGCAAGAAGTTTTTGTAGCCAACTTTGGGGAACTTTTAGAAAACATTCTGAGAATGTTCCCTGTTGGCTGGGTCTGCATATGCTTTTGTAGAAACATCTCTGCTGGTTTAAATAACGATCTTATTCTTTCCTCTTGGTTGTAGATGCAAGTCTGCGCAGGAAGCTGCAAGAGCTCGGGGAAAACAGAGAGTCGGATGAATTCATCAGCCTCCGGGGGCTCGCGGCCCCTCCCACCCGAGTGTTTCAAAAGAGCCCAAATGTGCAATTATAACACGCTGAACCAGAGTTTGTTCGTTTTACTTTTTCATTATTTCAGGGCCGAGTTGAAACATTTGGAGAGAATAACGAGGAAAGCTAATCAAGGACTTGCGCTTTTTTGCTCAACAATAATTACACAGTCAGAGCGGCTACAGAGCTGCGTGATTTATGACAGGACATGATGGATATTAATGGATTTCTTAATTGGTGCATATGTTTATGAAATTGGCTGGCTGGTGTTGACATAACAGGCTGTCAGGTAACGCGAGCCTCTTCTGAAAGCGACGAGGGTTGAAATCTGTTTGGTGGAGCTCCGTTTGGGCAAATAAAAAGAAATAAATGAGGAAGAGGGGAAAACAGAGCGAACTGTAGAATCCCACCTAAAAAATAATAATAATAATGTATCAGTGTTGCATGGATGCATTTTTAATGCGTTTTTTTCGTTTTTTAAAGAACTGGAAACAAAAACTGTGTGAGATTAAAGTTTCATAAAGAAACTCTCACACTTTTTATTGGAACTAACTGCACAGAAAGTAGTTTAGCACGGCTCTCATACAGTAATGTTACGTCACGGCTGGGAAAGAGTGATTTTGTTTCATTCCCCTCTTGCAATATTTGCTGAGTTTGGACAGTGTGAGACTCTCGGGCTGTAGGTCAAATGAGTTGATCGCTCTTTCGATGTTCCTCTGCAGCCTGCAGGATCATTATAGTAACTCAATATCAGGGTTTAATAAGCCGTGTGGTTTGGGGGTAGATGTGTTTACGGTGCACTGATGTGGTTGGCTTGTTTTTTGGAAATCTATATGATGCGTTTGCACGGTACAAACCACCTTTAATTAAACAGTCAAATAATACGGTAAATTACCGTATCTGTTACTAGCGCCTTTCAAAATGACATCATGTCAAAAATGTTCCGGTTCAGCCCACTCTTCTGGACCCAGCCGGCCGGGAAGTTACACTGTCATTGAGGTATGTATGATGGTGAGCTCACAGCATTAGCTGCAGCAGAGAATCTGGTTTAATTTCATTGTAATTCCTCTTAATGTAATTTTCTTTCATGCCCCAGTAAGACAGAAGACAAGAGCAACGATACGGCGGCGTTTGATTAAATAATGACTTTCTAACATAGTGTAAAGCAACTGAAACATCATCGGATGCATTCAGGGTCTGTTATCTGTAAGTCCTGAGCTTTTCACAAACTTGATTTTCAAAGTTCAAGTGTTATTATCTGGTTGTTTTAGAAGCTATTAGAGCATCTATAGCCTCACAGAAGTCCAGGGAAATCGTACCAGATCGTTTTATTATTTACAAGCTATTATTTTACACATCGTATCTGTTTCTGCCTCCGACTGACGCCACTTCTCTGCAGCACAGATATTCCTCGCCGGTGATGGGCTATGATGGAGACACATTATCAGGACGCCAGAAGTTCCTCGCGTGTGCCTCACGTCTCCCACAGACCGAAGCAGAGAGATAGAGACAAAAAGTGGGTTCCGCTCGGTCGGCCTGCTCTACATCTGCCCTGTGGGTTTGCAGTTTCTCATTAAATGCAGACAAAAGCGTCCATGTTTCCCGACTCCTGATGGGGGCCAGACGGAAGGCACGGGGGCCGCAGCCACGCTCGCCCCATCTGCAGCTCGGCCCAGAGAAACGGAGGAGACGTGGAGGAAATTGAAAGGACGGAACGCAATAACGCGATCTCATTTTTCAAGAACTGTGACTGTCAGGGGCGTGATGTGTTGGATATATATAAACACACACACACACACACACACACACACACACACACTGTACAGTACATATGTAGAAAGATGTGGCAGTATTTCAGTTCTAATTTCAAGTCTAATCGGGCACATGGATACAGGTTGCATGTTTAAAATGGTGAGGGGGCTGTCGTTCACACTTCCTGTGAGAAGAACAGCGGGAAATCATCTTTTGTTATTTATCATCTTAATCATTACTTCATCACTGTATCATTTTTTCTCCACACCTCTTTCACATTTTCTCTTTCTTTCTTCGTGATTTTGTTGTGTTAAATTTCCAGCTCGGCTATTCTGGGATGATTTTCTGATTTACAGCTGTGAAACTTTTGTGTGCAGTGTATCAGTTAAATTAGGGTGGACAATTTCAAGAAGTTAAAAATAGCAAGCTTGCTTTGAAAGCATAAGATCCCGCCCTTCCTTCAGAGAAGGAAGCCACGCCTCCTCCAACACATGAACGCATGCTTAGCTTGACAGACAAGTAGAACATCCTATCAGTGCATTCGGATCGAGTGCAATGATTGGATGAATATTTTATGGTCCAGAATGAAGTTAAAAATCTACTTCAAGTGTCTAAATTGTGAAGTAAAGCCAGACGTTTCCAGCAAATTTCCCAGATCCTGTCGTGTCCTCCACCACACAGCCGAACCGCACAATTAGGTACTGTGTCATGCAAATTGCACTCAACACGGATTTCGTGGCCACATTTGCGCCGTTACCCGATTTGCATAATTCCTTAGCCGAAACAGGTGCTAAAACAATGCAGACAGCGTGTAAGAAATAAAGCGCCGGCACAAATTCAGTCTTTGCGAACTCCATCCTCAGAGTTTTACGGGCTCAGGCCTGTCACGCGGCAGCCGGAAGCTTCTGTGTTGGAATGTAACAGAGATTTATGACACTAAAGATTTTTGAGCCACGGTGTCGTCTCGTATCAAAATATCCCCCATAATACTCGCAGTTATTGGCTCTTACGGACAGGGAGCAGAAACCGTAATCTTGCTATTTTTATCACAGAGGACTACAGAACTATTGTCAGCCGCTGACTTTGTTCTGCGTGTGGATGAGCCGAGCCTCGGGCTGTAATCACTCTGACAGCCCTCCAGTCTCAGAGAGCCGCTGGAATTGTGATTTCCCGCTCCGTGCTTTTTGGATACATGGATTTGAAATATTTCAGTTTCGCTTCTTCAAGGCTCAGACGTCAAAACATGGTGACGGTCTGATCTGCACATGAGAAAGTGATGAACTGTATTCAGAACTGTGTTACTTTGAAACTGTTCTCCTTTCTCAACAGACGTCTTTAAACCTGACAACTTACTGATGTCTTTACTTGTAGAAATTAGCTTTAATTTAAACTAATTGCACTTTTACTTTCAGCTGTGAAAATATAGGATGTAATATGTGGCATAATTGGTTAAAACACAACATAACTTACATCATAAAATCATAATTTGATAATTATTTATATTATTTTTTGTAGACATTTTTAAAACATTTTCTTAATTCTGTAACACTTTTAAAACCTTCCAATAACAACTTAGAAATAAAGTTTTTGACATATGTTATATAACAGATAAGAAAGATTCTACTAATGTTACAGAAAGAATGTTTTTAATAACTTTTGCAGAACATTAGCCAACGTTCTGAGAATGTTCCTGGGATGCTGTCAATCACCAAAGTTGACTAGTCTCACGGTTTGCATGAGGGACAAAAAAAGAAATGTTTGTTGATAGTGACATTTACAATGGAAGTGTACAGGGAAACCCATACTGCCTCATAGACCCCCATTGTAAGTGGATTTCCATCAACACATATTTACTGTGGGACCACCAGGTCTGTGATAATCAAGAATGTGGTCACAGCATCGTATTTAACCTGGAACAATCACACAAAGGCTTGTTTAATCCACCGGCCTGCTTTGGTGCTCTAAATTCTCATTTGGGTCTGAGAGAAACTCATCATTTGGTCACTAGAGAAATCCGGCACTGGCTCAACAAGAAACGGACGGATTGGAGCCAAATCTAATTAAAAATTGGAGCGCAGATGTTTTGCCTCTTCGCTTTCCTCTCCCAATCCCATCTCCTCGGCATCCGAGGCTTTCATGCCAATAAGAGCCAGTTTAAAAACTTCATTAAAGCGATATTACAGGATTTAAACTCAAGATGTGCACCGTAGGCCAAGACGTTTGAATATCACGTGTGGATTATGTACATGTGTCAGCATGAGCCGCGATCTATGCGAAGGTTTTTCATAAAACCGTTAACTGACAGCAAATTTACATAATGGAGGAAGATGACAGTGATTTGTACAGTCAACTTGCTGGAAACTTCGTGAAATTGTTAATCCAAATAGGCTGCAACAGGGCCAAAACCCTTTAGGGTATCAAAAGGCCCTTTTATTTTCCTCCAAATAACTGAATAGCAACAAACACCATCACGCAACGCCACAGTTAGTGGGGTGAACATGGGAACTATTGTAGGGGCCAAAAGCAACTTATAATATGTTTTTTTAATTTTATTGCATGTAATGATAAAAGGTTGATTTTTGGTGTAATATTTAACCTAATAATGTGTTTGTTTTATGCAGATTGCAGGCAGTGAGATTCCTGAAATGATCACACACATTTTAAAAGCACAAGCTTGTTGATATTACGTTTTATTCAAGGTGAGTAAATCAATAGTTTCAATTAAGTAGAAAGATTTGGGGGTATGAAGACCCCTTGTTGTACACATTGTAAAACATATTTCTGCATTTATAATTAAGATGTAAGTTTATGCATTTGCCCATTATGTGAATTAAGTTTTTTTTATACATTTTTATCTGTTTATTGCACAAACCAGTATGTTACACAACAAGTTTTTAGTTTGCTCAAAATTAGACTCAGGAGCAGAGCGATATTTGGTGTCTTGCTTATTATGTTTGGTTTATGATAGCGGGAAAGCAAATGTCCTGATACTTTTGATTGCTAGTGCTCTTATTATTAAATAATCTATAGCCCAGCTCAAAGAGCTTTCAAATTTAAAGCGTGGCTTTTTAAAGGCGAGGTGTGGAGTGAGAAACGAGGAGGGGGGGGTCTCATTCATATAGCGGGGGTCTAATGAAAAACGCTGATTCATGAACAGAGAGAAATCTCATCACCGGGCTGCCGTTTCGGATGCGAGCTCAGCAGTGTTGCTTTCATTCTGAGTAACCCATGCCATCTGCCATACTCAGCGCTCACTACTGAGGGATCATTAATTACCACACTCACTCTGCGGGACAGAGGATCTAAAACGTTCACTTTAAGCGTCTGAAGCGTGCCAGGAAGTCACAAGCTATTTAATCTATTACCTAATTAATTCATTTATTAATTAGAGATTCTTAAATGTTAACGGTACTCCCAGCTAATAGGGAACGTTCGCACAACATTGGCTATAGTGTTCTCTAAAAGTTGTTTCAAAGTTATCAAAAACGTTCTTGCAGTAATGTTAGTACAATGTTTTCTTAATGCTATATATAACATTATCAAGGTTATTCTTAAGTGGAAAGAATTTTTGTTTCTTGAATTTTTTTTTAAGATTATGCAGGAAGTTTTGAACGTTCTCAGAACAGTCAAAATAACATTTTCACGTTTTTGTTACTTAATGGAAACGTAAGGGAAATGTTCTTGCAACTTAAAATGGTTGTGTGTATCTGCTGTGTATCTGCACACAAGTTTTAACAATGTTATGCAGCATGCCAGTTATGACCAACATGCACCTGTAATGCAGTTATGATGCAATGCACACTACCAAATCTCTCTCTCTCTCTCTCTTATTAAAAACTCATGTTTGATTATACCATGAAAAAGCCACAGACTAATCCAGCCCAGACGGCCTTACTCTTTGGTTTAATATCTTAATTAGAGAGAGAGGGAGAGAGTACGAGTGAATTAAACTACCCTACCGCTTTCATTCTCTCTATTTTTCTTCCAGAGATGGGGTTGGAGTGCTGATGTCAGGACAGCGCTGTTTCCTTGGTAATGAGCTGTCAGCGATATGAAACCGGGCCCTCGTTTTCTCACATCACCCATCCCCCTTTCCAAACCAGGGCCGGAAATGCGATTCCCCTCCTTGCGTTTCTGGGAAGCGCGCTCTGGGGACCCGAGAGTCAGAGATGTGGCGTTACAGCCGGACCGGAATGGTCAGACCGACTGCAGCTATGCCAGCATCATAATTAGACCCTTTAGACGCCGCCCGCCTCACGAATAAAAAAAGGGCCACTCGAGAATCTGTTGTCTGTTGGTTTAAAGAATTGATTTAATTCACCAGACGTTAATAAGACAAACAAACCGCCGACCTCAGGGTCACGAGCCGCACTGATGCTGCGTCACAAAAAGATCTGTCGCGAAGAAGGTTTACGTGAGTACGTTTGATATCACGACTGTTTTATGCATACTGAGAGACGCTGCCTCCGAGCCCACTGTCTTGTAGACAGCGTATCTCATTCCCGCTGATCTCCAAAGCTCAGGATCTCAGGGGCGCGCAGACGCTGGAGAGGAACGCTAGCTGTCGGAGTTGCTTTGGCTGAACATTACTTTACAATTCGAAAATGACAACACAGTCATTTCCCCCTATTCACGCAGGATTATCTCAATGCACAATGGAGGGAACGTAATTAGTTCATTATTCACATGGTAAGCCAAAACATGTCACAGTGGTACATTAGCAGTTGCTATTGTCAGGATCGCTGAGTGCACAGACACGCTGGGCTCTCTCTTTGGAATAGAAAAGATGAATACAGTAGAGAAAAATTGGCAATTTTGTTTATTTGCCAGCTGCAATGGGACAATTGTGCTGAAAAGTAGGTTTGCCTGTGGTTCTCGTTCTCAGCATACAGACCCGTTTACCGAACTGATCTCAGCTCTCCTTATGTGTCCATGCTAACGGTGAACAGTCTCAGAACGTTGGCTTACGTTCTTCAAGAGTTCTCTCAAAGGAAAAAAGCGTTCTTGCATGAGATGTTAGGAAAATGTTTATGCTGTTGTTTCTCATTTAACTGAATTAAATGAAGATGTGTGCGGTGTTTATTCTTGTGTGGGTTTAGCACATCACAGGCCAAACACATGGAAACACCTGGAACAGACAGACAGTCCATCACAGTGCTAACACACACACACAGTCAATTTACCGTCTCAGACCACCTGACCTCTTGTCCTGACTGTGGGAGAAATCAAACGACTGTGTGTTAAAAATCTGCAGTATAAACATTTTGTCTTCTTTTCTGTTCCACATAAGAAAAAATGAGTATTTTGGTTTATATGACAACTCGTCCTCAACTGCATAGCCATCGCTGTCTGTGGTGCTAAATTCAAACAATGATCCGTGATTCTGCAGCCTGTCTTTGGTTTCAGTATTGGAATACCAACAATCGAGAGATCATTTTATGTGGGATTAAACTGTGTTGGTTTAATTAAAACATAGTAGTTTTCAGAATATGTATTACTGTCGTTATTTATTTTCCCCAAACTTTTTCTGACAGCGTTATTCCCAAACAGCTCCAATTACAGACAAAATATATTGATTCGTAATTTGTGCAGATCCACATAGTTCCTCTCTTATAAATGTTGTGTCATTTCAGTAATTAGCCTCCGGATAATATAAATGTTGGAGTTTGGGCTTGTGTTTGGACCGCCAGCCAAGAACAGTGGAAGAAACTAATTACCAGCCACACGACTGCAGAGTCAAAACCACCACACACACACACACACACACACACACACACACACTTAATGATGTTGATGCACATGCATATATATATATACATACCGTACATATGCACAAGAAAATATGGATCTTGTCCTGTCTTTTATTATACGCAGCCACTCTGCATCCCCTGTTTGCTTCACACACACACACACACACACACACACACACACACATAAACTTACATATATCCTTATAGAAACACCCACCTACACAAACAGTACATTAAACATTTAGACAGTCTATTGTTCTGTTTTCTCACTATAGGTGTTGACACACTAGAGAAAGCTCTTAAGAAATGCATGTATAGATGGATGTATAGATGCTGTAGGCGTAAGAAGTCCAGAACAAATGTAAAGAATATTAAAATGAATTTGTCTTTGTAATGTTTGATAAATAGTATATCTTAAAGTTTGGTTGTTTAATATGGATTAGAAACAGAACACTGGTGTAGGTGCCCTAACGAGTCAACACAACACAAGTGAACGTTTTTTTATCGCCTGTGACGTCACCCCATTTCATTCTCTGACGCAGCGTGAGCTGTGGTGTGCAGGCGCTGTAAATCAGCAGTCACGTGCACACTAACTGTATTCATAGCGTCCAAACACACCGTCTTTGTGCTACAGACTCAGCTAAAGAACACACACACTTCCTCATTCTCACAGCACAGTCACACAGGAAACGCCTGAGGCGAGCTCAGCACAGAGAAAATCTCAGTCTATCGCGAGCGGTGGCTTCACAACAAGAGCGAGGTCTGGCTAAATAATTACCAAAAGCACAAAGGCAGGGTTTCAGGTTTATAGCTAGCGCTGCATGTGGCGTTTAGACTATTTAATTAGACAGACAGATTTGTAGCTGAGCCTTCCGCCCCCCTCAGCCCCCCCCCCAGCCCTCTAACTCTACTGCAGCTGAACTTGCACACACACACATTTGTCACAAACTCTGTCTCGTACCTACACACCAGCTTTTCAGAACACACAGAATATATACTCAGATACACACACACATTCCCTTAATACAGTGTAAGCCACAGACATCTTTTAACAAGTGCTCACACACAGTTCAGCCCACACAGACTGCACTTTACAAACACCTGCATAAACACACACACACACACACCCCCCCTCGTTGCAACCTCATCTCTCTGAACTCTGCTGTATCTTCAGTGTGCTAGTGTACAGTGTTTCTCTATCAGACTTGTTGCATGTCAGAAGTCAGGCTGCAGTTACTGCAAACAAAACAGATGCACAGAACCTTCAAATAATAAGCGTCAGTTTTTAAGCCTTTGGCTGACCTGCGAAGACATTCTTTAAATGCTCTTAAAACCTCGTTTTCATCTCTCAGATGCAAATCTTTTCTTCAAACTAACACGACACAAGCATCAAGCACCTCTGTAATGGAAAAATGTATTTTTTAATGCTCAACATGGTTGTTAACACTCCCACACAAACGCATTCGCTCACCCCCACAGAGACGCACTCTCTGAACAAACACAAACAGATAATCAGACTCTTTAGATTAATTACACTGCTTTTGCTTGAGGAACATAAATACAACATTGTTTGCCAGTTCATGTGTCAACATCTAATGTGTTCTTCCGCACATGTTTTGAAATAGATTAATTTGATGTGGTGGTGTGATGGATTGGGTCGTGACATGCTTTACAGACCTCTGTATTAAACTGAGTAATTGGGTCATTCATTCTCATGGATAGATTAAAACATCTATTTCAACTTCTGTTGTTCTGTAACATCAGTTTTCCAGGTTTTAGCTCCCAGCATCAGACTGCCATTGTTAAATGACAATAATATCTTCAGCTTATAGGGAATGTTCTCAGAACGTTGGCTAACGATATATGAAAGTTCTTTCTAAGTAATGTTCTTGCAGAAATTTTAGTAGAACATTTTGTAACATTATATATCACACATCAAAAACGTTATTCTTACGTGGTCAGTGCGACATTTTACAAGCATTACAGAATTATGATAAATGTTTGACAAACATTCTTCTAACCAAGCAGGAATGTTAATACAACATCCAAAAAGTTGAACGTTTTGAACTTTCAAAATAATATTTTTAAACGTTTTTGTTACTTAATGGAAACATTAAAGAAACGTTCTTACTGCCTAAAATTGTTAGCTGAGAGCATTGTTAACGACCCGCACAATCATCTCAGTTCTCATCTCGGCAGCCAGTGGCTCACAATCCAGAGATCATGAATATTGACAGGAGATACAGAATCTGTGTCCTGCTGTTCATTTCACTGCGTCAGGCCACATAGCAAATCTAATTCATTTTCCTCCCTGGACCACCATCTCACAAAACTGCCAAGTGTGATGGATTGAGTCAGAAATTCATTTTTCCTCGTGTTCCAGAAATCTTGCAACATTACAAATTGAGGAGAAGCTGGAGGTGGTTTCGTACAGCGCTGATTTGTTTCTGCATAACGTTTGGGTCAAATGATTTGGGGCGTCACTCGTTCAGACCCGCTTTCCTGACCTGACAACCTTGCGAATGGACAAGTCATGAAGAAAAACAGATGTACTCTTAACTTTGGGAAGTTTGAGGTCAATGCAGGTGTTTGAGGCCACCAGTAAACAGGGTGGGATTGGGGGGTCCTCAAATACTCAAAAAGGTCCAACAGACTCAAACCAGTCATATATGCAATTATTTTATACGATCATTGTACAAATGTTTGGTTAAAGGATGTTTATCTTTGTTAGGAGTGATGATAACTGCAGATGATGCCCTTTTAAGATGAATTTTTTTTTTCTGTTTCTACATTCTCTAAACAAACTTAATGATAAAGCACTTCTCATTTTTCATAATTAATTATAGGGTAGCCAATTTCGTAAAAGCTAGCAATAGCAAACTAAATATGAAAGCATAAGATCCCGCCCCCATTCACAGTGATCTCTGAAGCCACGCCCCCTCCAAAACACAGTTATGCAAATACAGTTTCATAGGCAAGTAGGACATCCTATCATTGCATTTGGACCGAATGCAAAGATTGGATGAACATTTTATGGTCCTACGCCTTCTGTGTTGCATATATTTTATAAAAATACATAGAAATAACCACTTAGTGATTGCTATCAAGTTGTAAAGAGACTTTCATCCAGCATAACAAAAAATGTTTCTGGTAAAAATTGCTACCCTGTCTTTAAGAAGATGGATCATGTTGATGAATTTTATGCTACAAGTATAAATGTGAATTATTTATTATTATTTTCAGTGTGGTGGGTGGCAGAAGTATTTCAACGTTTGTGGCTCCCAGGAAACGGAGGCTGGAGATTTATATTCCTGTCTTGTCAACAAAGAGCAACTGACGTGATCCATTGGAGACTGATGGCAGAAGAGACAACAGGTAAAACATCTTTGCAGTGTGGACACACGGACGGACGAGCGTGTTCTCCCACAGTCCCTCTTTGCAGCTTTCCATTGAACTCGCTAATATCCCCATTCGTACAGCTCTTGTGTTTGTGCTGAGCGCACACATTTGAGCTCAGAGAGAGCGAGTGGCAATCAGCAGCCGGTCAACAGTCTGGATTGATTATTGGTCTTGTGCATCGGCCGGGTGATTATATATCATTTGTATGTATTGTGTTTACTTTCTTAAGTGTAGCCTCTGCTAATCAAAAGCGTTTTGCTGAGACAAAATGCAGATGCTGGTGAAGAGCCATCCCCACGTTTCCCATGAGTCACTGCTTCTGTCGCTGGAATGGGCACGACGCCGGAACATTAGGCTAATAAAACCCTGACAGTTTCAGCTTTGCTCCGAGTGTCAGGCCTCCAGCACAGGCCATTTCATTAACTTTCCTTCTATCAGTTATTAGAAATATCAAAAGAGTGTGAAGTGTGTTTGTGTTCTGTTGAGATGTTATCGATTGTGAGAAGATATCGCCTGAACTCTGCGTGGTCGCTGGTCCTGGATTGTATCAGATAGCATGAGGGAACATGGGGATGGATTACCCCAGCTAACAACTTTAGGTTGTAAGAACGTTTCCCTAACGTTTCCATTAAGGAATGTTTATAATGCTATTTTAAATGTTCTAGATATGTTCAAAACATAATTTTTTTTCGATGTTGTATTAACATTATTGCTTGGTTAGAACATTGCTAACATTATAACATTGTTTTATAAACATTACAGAAAGAACCTGAGAATAACAATTTTGATATATAAGATTAAAAAAGTTTTACTAATGTTACTGCAAGAACGCTCTATGATAACTTTGAGATAACTTTGAGCAAAATTCATCATGATGTCTGCTTTGATACATTATACATTGTGTTTTTCATTAAACGGACAATATGCTTAGTTTGCATTTTTCAAAGAGGTACATTAATTAGTCAGAAAACTGCTCAGCTAACAGGGAACATTCTCACGCCATTGGTTAACATTCTTTAAAAGTTCTCTTAAAGTTATGAAAAAATGTTCTTGCAGTAACGTTGGTAGAACTTCTTATAACGTTATATATCATGTTTAAAAAAACTTAAGTAATGGAAGGTTTTAAAAACTGGACATTTGGAACATTCCTGTAACTTTCCTATAACATTTGTTACTTGATGGAAACGTTGGGTAAACGTTTATGCAACCTGCAATCAGCTGGGTGGCACCACATGGTCTTAACAACCATAATGCAATTCATGGCAGATGAAAACTCCGGTCAATCTCTCAAACTGTGTTATTTTAGTTAAACTCGATGATATCTGCGCAAGGTAATGACGCTATCTGGAGAGGTCTCAATATTACTGGCGCTAATGTACTGTGAACTTCAGCATCACGGATTACTGTGACCTGAGAGTGTGTGCTTGAGTACACTTCATTAATGCCAGATAATGTAGTGTTGCGAGGGTCCGACGCTTCCCCCCTCGCCTGTGCGCGTTATAAGTGCCCGAGCGCGTCCGTGCGTCAAAAGTGCGCCGCGTCCTTAATATATGCTAATCCAATAGACGCGGGGCTTAAGTGTAATTTATCAATTTATGCTACAAAGTCCTGCGCGTTTACGCACTTTCAGATCGGCTGTAGCAAGCGGCGTTAAAACAGATAAAATGGATGTGCCGCTAGCCGCTTTTAATATACCGCTGATTCATTTTTAAGCAAGCTGAAAGTGTTCATTACTCCTTCCTTCCCAACGGAGCGCGCGAGCGCGTGATTAATGCGGTGCCCACGCGCGTGCACAAACCCGAAAACCACATCCTGAGACAAAAAAAGGAAAAAGAAAAGCGCCGGAGAGGAATTGCATGAGGAGGTGGAGGGACAGACGCGAGTGGCACTCCAGTCTTCAGTGCCTCGGCCCCGCTTCAGTGGAGGAGCGCACCTGCGCACCGGGGCCACCGTGCGAGACAATGTTCTTGTTTGCGGATATGGCAAGACGTGCTGTAGCATTAAACCTCTGTCTAACACACCGCTTTTCTTGATTTCCATTTGAGATGGACTGGGAAGCCCATCTCCACCTCTGTGATGGAGTGGGCAGACCGCTTGTCTCTTCTAAAGAGCGCAGAGATTATTCTGCCTGTTTTTAAATGCGGAGTTTTGCCGAGCCGAAACCGTTCAGAATGATAAACGCATCTTTTATGAGGCTTTTTGCATTTGGCCTGCGCGAATTGATGCATTATATTAGAATCCGCGTTTATTGGGCTCTGAGAACACAGTTCGCATTTCCTTATCGAGAACTTGTAATAGCGCACTAAACTCAATATGAATCGTGTACACCAGCAATATATGCATGCGCAGAATGTACAAAATGGACTACAGAACAATGTGCAATATACAAACCAACCTGATATACAACGCAATATAACAAACAGGCCTACAACTCTATTCACAAATACAATATGTATACATCACGCGTGTGGAATTGGATGGGGTATGTAGAAATAAACAATAAATTATCCAAGAGGTAAGAAAAGCTACAAACACGCAGTTTTTTTGTCATACAGTGTGTGTAGAGGCTGACACACTGGTCACACTTTACATTGTAATATTCATGTCAAAGTCTAATTATATGCGCACATACAAGGCCTTACTAATTACAAACATACATTTAATATATAATTGTGTGTTAAGGCTGTGTGTAATTGCTATTGTTGCTTTGTTATCGTTATTGCAATTATAATTAATTATAAGATGCAAACATGGGCATGTAAAAACGCAACCCGTTTGTGTTCCTTGAAAAGCAATGTGTCGTTTTCTACGTTTTCCGTAAAAAACGATCTCTGTGCTGTTTAGCTGTTCTTAAGAGATGCCATCAAAAGTCTCGCTAATGTAAGACGTGGAGTGACCGGTGTAAACGCAGAGATGTTGATAGCTCTGAGCCCTGAAATTCGTTCCTCTTTTCTTATCCGAGGGCGTTGTTTTAAAGGTTAAAGCTACTTTGTAACAATAATGAGTCACTTTGTATGTGTCTTGAACCAAGACGTTTTTGGCCGACAACTCTGAATTTGGTCCTCAGTCTTATAAATAAATCTTTGTGTAATGTGGAAAAACAGCATTGCAGCCAGTTCCTGTCTTAATTAGCTGTAGCTTCTCTACTGTTTCTTAGCTTGAGGGTGTCCTGTTGATATCAAAGCACGGAATTAGATCTTCACACATAACTAACACCTTTGTTTGTTTTTCTTATTTGAGCTGTTCGCAGAGAGAGGCTAATTATCAAAGGATAAACTCCTTTTCTCAGAATGCCTCAAAATGAGGATAAACAGTGGACCAATTATTTCCTGATGTATAGACTTAATTATTTTGTACAGTACGGTCGATAGAGTTTCATAAACAAAACCGATGAGATGTCAGGAATATGATTTGACCACATTGTGTTTCAAGGGTCAGTTAGAGACAACAAAGCAGTAGTTTAAAGTTTCTATTTATACACATACTGAATTTAAATGGTCTCATAATCAAGGGCAGGAATTTCTGTGTGTGTCTGTCTGCCTGTCTGTCTGTCTGGCTCTACATTAAGCCGTCTATCTGACTGTACTGTGATAATTAGTAGGTATGAGTCAGAGAAGTCCACTTTTGTGGGTGGCTTCACGCCATGTGAGTTCAAAGCCTTTTCGCTTCAGTGGATGTCATGACCACATACTGTGACTAAGAAAATCCTAATAAACTCAGAACATCCAGTGTTGAATTAATCCAGGTGAAGGCGGTTGTTTCTTGTGCTTCAGAGAAAGAGAAAAACATTCACATGTGCGAGGATCATACAGTACGGTAACATGTGCGTACTGTACGGTACTGTACCGTGTATGCCCCCGCCGGCCCTGTGGGAGACCGCAGAGTCCATTTAGACGGGCTACATTGATCATTTGTCACAGCACAACATATGAGACTTCAGTAGCAGGCAGGAGAGTCGGTGCAGTGTTGCTTGTGAGCTTTTTAACACAATGCACTCGTCTGATTAAGACAGGGACTCCCAGATCAGCATCTAAACAGCTCAATCTCTAATTCTCCACGCTTAGCCCTCAGGTTCTCCCCAAGGTCTCTCGACTCTCTCTCTCCAAACCCAATCAAAAGTAAGTCATGAGAGAAGCTCATCAGTGCAGACAAGCAGCCGTACGGAATGAAAGCGTCTCATCAGTGATGTTACTGTGATAGTCCTCCAGTTACTGACAGCTCACCCTGTGTATCCCACAATCCCCCGGGAGCTGACACACAGCTGTACCAACATGAATCCCAGATACATCTACAATTCCAAATCTCTTTATTAATTCATGCTATCTATCCATCTAACAATTAACAGAATATCTATATATCTTTATCTATATATCTGTATATCTGCCTATCTATCTATCTATCTATCTATCTATCTATCTATCTATCTATCTATCTATCTATCTATCTATCTATCTATCTATCTATCTATCTATATCTATATCTATATCTATATCTATGTATATATATATATAGCTAATGTCTGTCTGTCCATCTGTCTATCTAACAATTAATAGAATATCTGTATATCATTATCTATATATCTGTATATCTGCCTATATATCTATATTTGTAATATCTGTCTGTCTATCTAACCATGAAAAGAACATCTATATATCTTTATCTGTATATATATCTGTCTTTATCTAATGTCTGTCCGTCTGTCTATCATCTATACACGCACACAGATATATATCTGTTTGCCCTCTTAGAATATACCCCAGGTTATATAGTATAAATATACACAAGAGAGATGCGTTTATAAAAAATTACTGCCTTTAATTGGAACACCTTATTTATTACAAGATTGGCCAGGCTCCAAAAATACCCCCATGAAAATGATAAAACAGTCATTGCATTTAAAAGCAACTTATATTTAAGCTGAAACACGCCTCGCTATCAGCAGCAGAACAAAACCAATCGCACAGTTTGGCTGAGAATAAAAGCAGGTTGTGTTGCTTTATTGAGCATCCAAATCTGTGAGCCACTGCAAGAGCAAAAGGAGTCTGTGGGTGCCAAAGGGAAGCTTTTGGGAGAAGAGAAAGAGAAGGCAAAACATCTGGCCCCTGCTTTTTAATTAGAACCTGCTCACCTCCGGGATTATTTTTGGGTTCAGGTGGTGAGGGATTTCTTCTCCTTATGGAGCGCATGACAACAGCGCAACAGCACCTGTGTGTGTTTATGAGGGAGGGAAATAGAGCAAATGGTCATTTTTGGTTTCAGCTTCAGCTCTGTAGATGCAGAACTGTTGCGGCCCAAAAAAAACTGGCAGGTCACGACCCAAAAATGTGTCACCCAGAAATGTGTCGCTGGTGTGAGCTAACATGGACAGCAGAAAAACAATGTAAACAGTAAAATAAATAGACTGTTTTTTTATGTTAACGTTTTACAAACATTTATTTTATGATTAAGTTTTTGATGAGGTTGTGCTACAGTAATTTAATGCAAATGTTTTCTAGAAGTTATCAAAAACGTTCTTGCAGTAACATTAGTAGAACGTTTTTTTCATGTTATATATCATATTAAGGATATTGCATATGTTTGTATCTATGCCAAAAATACATATATTCATATTTTTATAATATTACTGTTTTGATTTTAAAAGACATTTGTGTTTTATTTTGTTTTGTACAGCAGAAAAATTTGGCACTGTATTGGTTCACGGCTTTTGCCCAATATGAAAAACCGGTCCTGATTTCAGGATGTTGAATATAATAGACATAAATAAAGAGACTTTGCAAGCAATTGATTTGCTGTTTTTATCCATATGACAGTCGACACCAAAGCTCTGTTTCTGTACCTCCACCCACCACCGGCTGCATCACATATCACTACCCAACGAAATCCACAGCCAATCCCAGCATTCACAGCACAGACACGCTGTCCTGCTCCAAGGGCAACTGGAGCAAACCACAGAGTATGGAATTCTGGGATGGGGGGCGTATGACCACCAGGAGGGCATTTAGTCCTGGGAGATGCAAAATCGATTTGGTTTCATTTATCAGTCTTAGCGAGAGATGGGGTTTGGGGGTATCCATAACAGATTCAGAGCAACCCTACTGCTGAGAGCTCACCTCAATTTCCAGAGAGCCGCTCTTCTGCTCTGCTTAGCCAGAACCGAGAGCCAGAGTTTTATTTTTAAGAGGGAGGAAAAGCAGAGAGCCTCTTCTGAGGTTGACGGGGGTTTTATTGCCAGCCGCTACGGGTGAAGACACGGCCCGTGTGATTGAGAATGAATAATCATGGGTGTCAGGTTCGTTCTCAATAAAACCTGCACACACACAGAGCTTCTGTGATTGACACTTTCTTATAATCCTTCATATCAGTTCCAGGAAGCCTATTATAGTTTTTTTAGATGCCGGATGCTGTAAGCAATTTGCATACTTGTTTCAACAGTAGGGTTGCCAGGTCTTCTTAACAAAACCAGCCCATTGGCCATTGACTACAGCCTAAACACCAAAACTCAAAATATGCCACTATCATACTAAAAATACATAAGTTCTTGGTTACTGTTATGCAAGGTTATTTTAGTTTATTAAAACTTCAAACTATTCTGACCAGATGAAATGCAGGCATACATTTTTTTTATATTAAACCAAAAATTATAAATGTTGCCATGGCAATAAACAGAAATAAGTTTAAACTGAGGCATTAAAAAATATTAACTGAAAAGAAATAAAAACTGAATTGTATTTCATCTCATATAGGAATATTAAAAACAAAATATAAGAAGCATGTTGCCTTCTGAAGGCATTTGTAGTTTTCATACCATTTTAGTTAAATGTTTAACAGTAACCAGATAGCTAAACTATTAACTAAAATGGCATGAAAACTACAAATGCATTCAAAAGGCATAAAACACGATTCAGACAGAAAACTGAGTCATCGCAGGAAATAAACGTTTAAGCCCAACACGCAGCTGACCAGGTCAAACGATGAGCATCTATGCTAACAACTTCCTGTTTCATCGTAGAGTCCCGTCACTCATCTCTACTCTAATGCAGACGTAATCAGACGGAAATTTCATGTTAATTAATAATGGTAATGAAACTTAATTAGCACGGCTAATGAAAAATGCATTCAGAGAGATGAGCTTTATCCTTAAATAACAAGAATCCTGGGCTGGATTTGGTGTTCTATTACATGCTAATTAGACCACACTGAGGACTGTTAAATTAACAGAGTGCACATCATTTTAATCTGCTCAGTGGTGGAGGGACGCAAGACCTGTGTGTGGGTGAGAAAGAGAGCCTGTATGAATGAGTGAGAAAAACCAAAGACTGTACTGCAGCCAGCCACACGCCCAGCCATCTGTGTTAAACGTGTTTCTCATTTCCATCTTTCAACTTTCTGCATAATCTTTCTGTGTAAGCAGAACATTTCTGCCTTCTTCCTTCCAAGTTTGACTAATTCGCTTTCTGTCTTGTAAAAGTGTGACTTTTACACAGTGAGACGAATTTACTAAACACTCACTGCACTTTTGTGCTTGGTAGACCTGTACCTTATTTACTAACTACACTCCAAAAATATAAGTTCTTAAAAGGTTCCTTACAGTGATGCCTTGGAAGAACTATTTTTGGCTTCTCAAAGAAATATTCAGTTAAAGATTCTAAAAAGAACCGTTTCTTTCTTACCTTTGTGTAGCCTAAAGAAGTTTTTTTTTACTATAAAGATCGTGTTTTGAAACAGAAATGTTCTACAGATGTCAAAGGTTCCTTATGGAACCATATAGTCAAATATGGTTCTTCTATGGCATTGTGAAGCACCTTTTTATAGAGTGTAACCAGGCACAAATCCCTTTTCTGTGGGGAAGAAACAAACCTGCTGTGTATATTATAGTGTATGTAATCTGTGTATAGTATTGTGTATATAATCTGTGTATATTTTGTGTATATAATCTGTGTATATTATAGTGTATGTAATCTGTGTATAGTATTGTGTATATAATCTGTGTATATTTTGTGTATATAATCTGTGTATATTTTGTGTATATAATCTGTGTATAGTATTGTGTATATAATCTGTGTATAGTATTGTATTCACTGTATTGTATATTAGGCTTCTCACCTGTGTCTTTCACACAATAGTCAATGTTACTGTATTTGTGCTGGTGCAATAAACTAATTGTGTGAAAAGCAGGAAGTAAATGTAATATTATTCAAAAGAGACACTTGCGTATTTTTAGCAATCAAGGCTGCAGTCATTTATTGAATGATGTTTAAACTATTATGACTAAAGCTGCAATCCAATTCTTTTGCCTCTTTACCGCCATCTCTGTTTGAACCATAAAATTGCAGGTTACTTTACATACTTCTCATCTAAATGTTCTACATATGTTGATTTTACATATGTTACATAAATCAATGAAGTCAAACTGACATCATTATAATCTGAATCAGAGTAAGTTTGATAATAACTGATTTTTGTTTATTTTTAACCAAGAAAACTTACGGATTGCAGCTTTTAATAATCTAAACGTTTGTAATTGTGAAGGTCTTGCTGTTCATTGTAGTCTGACACACTTTTGAGGGTGATTGAGTAACGCTGTATACAGTCCCGGCAAAATATGTCAAATCCACTTAGTCTGTTCTATTCTCAACTGAACACACAGATCTGGCCTTCAAAATGAGTAACCGCACTGTGCAAATTGTTTAGCCACATTTGTGAGGTTGCCTAATTCAACAAAGCAGACAGCGTGTGCAAATAAACAACGTTAGAAACTATTTGTGCCTAGCAATCTCCCCAGGTGCATGCTGGGTAAAAATCAGATGGCGTCGTATGAGTTTACAGTTTGTCCATTCACGGCAGAAAGTGGTAGACTGTCACACTGTGTCTGTTTTATCTCTCGGCTACTCGAGAAGCACAGCGACAATTCAGCTCATCCGTGGAAAATGCCGTTACGCCCGCGGGGAAGGGCTTGTGATCTGCTGCCCGCCTGCATGAGCCCCCCTGAGCTGTGATTCTATCTCCGCATAGAGCCATTAGCTAGATCTGCATGGTTTGATACATATGACTCTAAGGTTTTTGCTTTCCCTGGAATTAATGCAGCTTAGCACTTAGCCATAAGTGTGTGGTTGGTAATACTGTATATAAAGCTTCTTTCAGCCTGAACGGTAATGACTTTTTGCACGTACCATTTACACACCCTACGTGTGGCAAAACGTGTCAGGTGTGTGCTTGCAGTGTGAAGCGTGTTTGTTGTGTGGCGTCACCTATTGCGACGTGTGTGTGCACTCATGCATGTTTGGGTGTGTGTGAAAGAGAGAGAGAGAGAGAAAGAGAGAGAGAGAGAGTGAGAGCATGTCTTGCTTGCACTCTTTCACATGGACAGTAAGTCTGGCAGAGGCCAGCAGGGGTTTGTGTGTTGCCATGGCAATGTGAGGCAGGCATGAAAGAGCAGTGTGGTTTGCCCAACAGGACGTGTCTTAAATGGACCGAAGCAACACATTTGAACCTCTATTTCTCTCTCTCTCTGTTGCTCATTCTTTCTTTTAAAATGTACCATCTTTATTTGTAGACCCTCAGCTTGCTGTGTGCTGAATTTCTGCTCGGTTTTAATGTTATTATAAAAACCTCTGAGGCATGTGGTTGACATAATATTTTATTTTTTTATTTCCTAATTAAATTTTTTGTAAACATAACACTGCAATAATGGTCATGCATGTTCAGCGTGAGTGGAAGAATGTGCATAATTACAGCTCATTCGTTTGAAAAATAAAAATATTAGTTTTAATAAAGTGTATTTCTGCTCTGTTTTGATGATTGCATTATTAAAAAATATAACCTACAGTAACCTAACAAATGTACTTTATGTGGTATCATCTGAATTAATTGGTTTTAGTCAAGTAAAAAAGATAGAATCAGTTTGAATTCTTTATATTACACCAACAAAAGTAAATTTTAAAGTCGCAATTCGTAACTTTTTGGTTTAAAAACAGTGTCCAATCTCATTTAGCAATGGCAAGATTTTAATAATGATTTATAATTACAGCTGTCTAATTTTCTGGAAAATTGTATAATAAAAAAGTACGTAAAGTCACCTGCAGTTTTATGTTTCAGACAGAGATGGCGGTAGAGCATCAAAAAGTACGGATGGCAGCTTTAAGGTTGCGCTTGGGTAGAAATATTTCTTGATCTAACAACTGCATAAATTTTCATGTTTTTTTTCTGGTAGTTTTTGGCTTCTAGACATTCAGAAACCCGTCTTATCAAAGAGTCATTTATCTCAGCGTATATCAATCTTGCTATTTTTACATTGACGGATGTATTAAACCAACAAATACACTCACACACTTGAGTGACTATCTGGAGGAGAGATCTCTACCCTTTAAAAACAGAAACAGAAAAAGAAAAGCAATTCTCACTCAAGCTTCTGTTTATCACAGGTCAGTGTTTGACATTCTAAATTTGCTGAGACAAGAAGCAGCCGCAAACGTGGGCCGATACATTTACAAATCCTCGCTCGCCCAGAGATCTTTATTTAGAGGAATAAACAAGGAGCAACAATGCTGAAACGTCGAAAAATGAATGTGACCTTTTCCAAACGGAATCAAGTCAGACATGCATTAAATTAATATCACAAATCAGTTTGAGTGATTTGCTTATTTTGCATGCAATCATTTTGGCTGGTGAAATCCGCTCCGCGACGTAACCAGGCAACAGGATCGGTGCTTTTGTGACCCCTTGGGGAATTAGCCGCGGAAGGGAAGATGTACGTTTAAATTAGGTTAAAACGACTGTTTGTTTCTGCTCTGCATTTCTTTTTATCACCAGCCCATTAACTCCTGTCTGGTCTGTCATTCCTTCAATCTGCTTTCCTTTATATTAAGCCTCTTTGCCTGTCACACTGTACTTAGCACCAACAAAGAGACGGAAAGTGGAATTTTGTAGAAGTGGAGTATCGCTGCATTAAGGTCTGGTTGGCACGTAACTCCAGGGCACCAACTCTGTTTTTTATTATCAGACGTCCTTGAGACGTTTTCACACTTGGATCTCAAGTGCAGTTGCTGGGTACGAGCAGGTGAATCAACTCATGCTGATAGGCATCCAGGTAAGTGACCCAATTTTCCGGCTAAGAAAGGTGATGTTGTGACCCGGAATTGAGAAACACCTGGGGAAACAAGCGTCCATGTGTGAATGAGATATGTCAGTCACGCTCGCAATGCAATATGGGAACTTTCTGACGTTTGGCCATCACTGATGTCTCCACAGTGATTTTCTGAATGTCAAAATGTTGCTTTCAAATAAACAAAGACCCCAAAAACATGTTTAATTCCCACCTGTCTCCCACGTTCCACACTGCTGTAGGACTAGCAGGGAATTGGAATAAGAGATCCAGCTTACAATTTAGGTTGTACGATGTTTTCCCAATGTTTTAATTATCTTAATAATCTTCTTTTAAATGTTCTCAGAACGTTAAAATGCATTCTACTATTGTTACTGTAAGAATATTTTTGTTAACTTTTTAAAATTTAGAGGACATTAGCCAAACATTCTGAGAACATTCCCTGTTCCTGACATTCCCAGAGTCAGTCTGGTTTAGACTTACTTTATGACTCAAAAGCAAATCACACCAAGATACAACAATTACTCCTATAGACCTATTTACACTAGACAGAAAATTCAGAAGATCAGAGAAAGAAACAGAAATGTCCCCACACATGACACTGAGTGAATTCTGGGTGAATGGATTTCGACGTTTCTCACTACAGTTTTACATACATCCAAACAAATGGTTAACGCAAGCAGGCAAGCGCACGTTAATTCATTTCAGCTCATAATAGTAGGAAAGAACGGAGTGATTTGTAAACAGCAGTACGTCAGGGGGACAGTTAATTAAAATTGATGCGTCTCGTGTATTTACAGTAGTCCCCGTGCAACAGACGACACTCAGTAACTGCTGCTTCTAATTAAGCGATAAAAAGCAGATGTTTCACATAATACGTACACTTACCTCTGCACAAGACAAAAAAATACTTTACATTTTACCATCAAATCATGTGTAATTTCTAATTAACTTGCACTGGAAAATGTTTCTTGTCATTTTGTTATTTCATACAGGAGGCGGGCAGATGAGTTTCTGAACATGATGAATGATGGGATACGCTCGGAGGCGTGTGGATCTGGTGTGTTAAGTGTACGGATGCATTTTTAAACCTGGGATAGTTTTGCACACCTGTTTTCTGCTGAAGCACGTTGGCCTGTCCAACGTCACAACTCTGCAAACATCTAAGTTTCCGAATGTTACACTTGTAAATACATCTGGTGCTGTGTCTAAAATTACCCTCTTGTTAATTCATTAACTGTTCCCTATATAGTGAATGACATTTGAGTGCACTATGGAAGAAGTGTAAGAAAATGAGTGAGCGAATAAACATGATGCCAAACCTGTCTCTGTGTGGCTTTATTGATTTTATCGTAATACAGTAAAACGTGTTGTACTGTAATAAAATAAAGTTTATTTACTCACCATTTATTTGTCTCGTTTAGTTGATAATAAAGAGAATAAAAACAACTGCTTGACATGTTTATTTACTATTATGTTTATTTATTATCTTAGTTATAAACAGAACTATCAACAAGACACAAGTGTATAAACATAGATTATGCAGACAACATTTTCACAACATTGGACGTACAGTTAAAATCAGAGTGCATTGTGGATATAAATGAGTGCAGGAATGTAAGGATATGTTGTTCACATAGAATTCAAACACATCTAAAAATGTTTAACACCCTATACAGTGCACTACTAAGGGAATATTGAGACAACATTGGCCATTCAAGCGGTTGTAAACACAGAACACGTGGAGGTCGCGTATGCTGCACAGCGCGCATGCGCGATGGGTACGAGACGGCATTAAATCGCGAACGATGTGACGTAGAAGGGCGTGACCACAATTAGCCTATCGCTAACTGTATACAAGCATCTGTTAGAGAGCAATTGCAATGGTCTGCGGATTTAAACGGGATGGAAAAGTGCTTTTTTCAACAAATCCTGACTTTTATTTTTGAAAACTGAAGAATACTGACGGAAAATGTGGGAAAAACGGAATACGTCACGAATATCGAGTGTTACGTCATTGGATTAAGTTGCATTTGAACTGGCAGGTGCAGCCAAAACGCTTCTGTTGTCATGGCAATCGGCGCGTGAAATACACAAACAATCGGGATTAAAACATTTGCCAACATTTAAAACAGTGAGTGAGTGAAATATCTGCATCTTAACGCTTAAAAACTAAATGCACAGTGATTCAATTCACTTTTCGTTCATATGCGCTATAACAGCAAAGATTTTAACAAAGCTCTGTGCATTGTAATGCATCTAAACTGCTTTCATATAAAGCTTATTTAAACTCTTAGAAACGTACAATAACTTTTAAAAACTACGTTTGCCGACGCATTGCACCGATGAAGAAGAAATTCCCAATGGATTTTAACCAAACTTCCAAAGTCATTTCAATATGATCCTGATGGCAGAGCAGATACGGTAACATGGTAACAAGTTTTGCATGGCATTACTGTAAGGTAAGTCTGTGGATATGTTTCATTTTGGCTGCCACGCCAAATCTCACATTTGCCTGTTTGGATCGCCTCAGTTGGAAATATCCTGTAAATATTCCTATGCAATGTGATGGTGGGCTTTCTGCTTTCTGTATAACATGCATTTAGTCTGGCCTGTTGTATTAAGAGGTGGGAGTTGTACAGTATGTTTGTGTGAAATGCATGGCGCTAGGTGTCAGGATATATATTGTAAATAAGGTTTTTACACACAGCACCTCCAAGACTTCGCCATGCAGTTGGCTGGTGGTCTTCATGTGGGGTCTTTTAAGAGGTTATGTGATGCTGTTTAATGCAAGCTGCATTTTGGGGGGGGTTGAACACTGTAGGTACAGCTTAGCTCTGTTGGTCTGGAAGAGATAGATCGTCAATCATCTGTTTTTGAGAATTTCCATTTAGGCAATATTTCAATACATGTTGTACCGTTGCCCAACACTGAAATGCACAACAATGGTGCGTGCAACAGCGAGGTCAAGGGTTCGATTCCCAGAGAGTGCATGTTTGTAAAGTACACATCATATATCACATTTGAGTTAGTCCCGTAGTTCTTTACGTACGTATGCTTTTGTGTACCAAGCTTTGTTTCTTATCAAGAAGTGAATTATTTTAGTATATTAGAGAAAAACCAGATAGCAACAAACCCTGGCAGAGGCTGGCGCGGGCGTTGACAACTTAGAGAAATCTTTCTCTGCACTCTGTCATCATTAAAAATCCCAGGGCACTTCTTGCAGAAATGTGAGGGTGATAACCTAACACCTTGGACAAATTTCCCACTGTGGCCCATTGCTTATAGCCTCCTCCATCAAAGAGAGAATTCTCCCCTGCTCTTCAGTGATAAGTGGAGAGTTCCTTTGGCACGACTGATACCCTCTGAAGACTTTACAGTATAATTACATATAGACCTACCCAGTAACCATAATGAACAACATGCCCTTTTATGTAATTATGTTTCAGAACACCCTGTAATTACACTTTGTTTTTGTTGTTGTTATTGTTAATTATATTAATTAAAAGTAATTAATTAGCACAAGCAATGTGAGGTCTGTAATATAAAGTGTTAGTGATTCAGTATCTGGTAATCCTAAAGCTCTCGTTGCGTTTAATGGACTTTCAGTGTCTGAGAAGTGCCAGACTGACACAACAATTCTTTGTAGTTTCTGGTTACACCGTATGAGTGCGAAATGCGGCTAAAAAGCTTTCAGAGAAGAGTTTTATAATACCACTTTAGACACGAAACACCTGCTAAGGCCATTTCCAAAACTGCATTTCAGAAAAAGAATTTATTCAAACAAGAAATCAAATGTTCTCTCCAGTGACGACATTACTAAAAAGTTTCAAAGTTTTTTTTCAGGCCTCAGCAGTTTAAAACTTGCTCAAGTCTGATATTAACTCTGTGGAAAATATAATCCCCCACTACAGGTTTTAAACTCGGCTCATTTATAATTTTCTCCCTGAGTTTTTTGATGGTCAGAAACGTGTTCAGTGTCAAAATGCCTTTTACCTTTAATTGAAGGTCTCAAATATTGTTACAAAATGTCATTTTTACAGCCGCCTAATTGGTTCTGAGGAGGTTGGAGGTCCTTATTTTAAACGAAAGGACCGTTTCTTAGACTTATTAATAAAAAGTTATATTTTATTTTTTACACTAAGATGTTTTCCCAAACCATCACTTTAATTAAGTTGAAAATATTCTAGTTTTGGCGCATTATTACTTTTAGCGGTAAGTAATTACAAAGCTTGACGCTTGCTTTGTTTTCCCGCCACTTTAAATATTCCGTCTAAACAAGTATTTCTTTTAAATGTCAAAATGCTTCCTTATTTGGTCTTTGAAGCTCCGAGCTTCTCCTGACCCTGGCAACCCCTGCCAAGTGTTAATGGCCTTCTTTCCAACCGTAAGCAGATGGAATATTTATGCGTCCGCTTCCTTCGCAAACAAGTGTCTACAGAAGGGCATTTCCACAGTTCACCGTAAGGTCTGTCCACCCCTTCTTAGCCGCAGGGCTGCCGGGCGTGTCTGAAAGGGGCTGTGAAGTGGCGGTCAGCGCATCTGGTCGTGTTCTGCATGGCTTGAATCTGATGCAGGAAGGTGAGAATAAGGACATGGGTGTTTGTGTCTGTCCTCTGAAAGTACATGTTACTTTGGAATAAAAAGGTAAAATAGGAAAATAATGGACAGTTGTAGACTTCTTCTAAGCAGTGGGGTCCAATAGTCTGAGATTGCTACTAAAATATGCTTCTGTTTTGCATTTTTTGCATTGCAAACTATGTTAGCAGAATAACAATTTGAGTAAATAGCATGCTAATAGCAGATAGATGATAGCACGCAGTGGAGTTGGCATGAACTCCACGTTTCTACGAAACCTGAAGGTCCAGGTTATCACAGCTTGATTTGAGAACGTTCCAAACAGCATCTTGTGTGCTTCAAAGCAATGAAAGCTGATCTTCTGTGCAAAGAACTTAACATGGTTAGTGTCAAAGACTTGCTTCTTTGATTTGTGACGTAGAAATAGTGCTGAATTTTCTTATAAATATACCCAGGTGTTATCGTTTACATTTAAGCATTTTGCTGGCGTTTTAAGTGACTTACGTGTTCAGGCTATACAATTAATCAGAGATTTGTACCAGCAACCTTTTGTGCCATTAACAGTCTCAGACTTTTTGGTCTCATTGTGCTTTCGCCTTTTACCACTTGCTGAAGTGTTTGAGAAAAAAAATAACCATAAAGAAGAAAAGTTGAAACTGAATGAGGAAAGGTTGCAAGCCAGATTCGAACTCCCATTACCGCATAAGTAGCATAGCTTAATGAGTTAAAGCATGTGCACTCACCCTTAAGCCTCAGCTCAGACTAGCCCAGCACATTTAAATCAATTTTAAAGCGGATACATGGTGGGGCTGAAATTTAGTCTCCGTCTTAAAAAGGATTCTCTTTCCCAGCTTGTGGCAGGGTGAAGGTAATACCGTCTGAGGCAGATAATACCCTGACACTGCGGTACTCCCGACACCTTCTCACAGAACATCAAAGTGGAACAGATCATGTAAACACAGAGAACATTACATCAAAGCACTAGACTTCATGTTTATACTCCCTGCCTCTCTTTCTCAAACACGCTGGATTCCTGCATTTACTTGACAAACAGGGCCCGTCTATAGACCTCAGTCGGGTAGACTCTGTAATTCATTTATTGCATATAAGAGTATGATGTTAAGGACAGGCATACATTAGGGCTATAGGGGTAAAAGTTAGGAATGCTTATAAGGGCTTCTGGGTGACTACTAGGGATGTAGGCATATATATTCTATATATCTGTTTTCTACAGTTTTTGATTAGGAAATTTGAGACATTGAAAATGTCTTTTCAGACGAGTCACAAAATTGTATACCATTATGATCGATAAAGAGTGCATGTCTGTCCCTCGTAGCTTTGTTTTCATTTCTGATAAAGTAAATGTGATATCTGCCATGGCTACAATCAAAAAGTCAGTGTTTGAAAATGACTGTTTTACTAGAAGGTGTGAGTCCAAATTGTCGTGTTCACACAACAGCTTGAAGGAACAGCTAGAATACTGTCTGTAGGAGCAAATAACTGTAGTCAATCTTTATTTCTTTTGATAGCTGTGAATAACACCTGTAACCGTAGCGACAGTGACTGAAGTAAATATCAAAGATGGCGACCGGAAAGTCAATTATGGTTGACGCGCCGTTATTTATTAAAATCAATCATGGCGTAAGTTCATTCATCAAATGTTAATTAACAGCAGCATCAAATCCGTCTTTTAAACTGAGCGTATAGAGTATGTTATTTCTGTCACATCACATACTCGCTCTCAAAATGTGCGTAAAAACTTACAGTTGGGTCAGCTGAGTTGTAGAATGCAGATGTCACTCTGGTTTATAACTGAACTGTGTGTGAACATAATTGTGTTAAGTGCCCTGAAACAGGACTGACACTGTATTGTATGCTGTGTGAACTATCCCCCATATTTGCAATAATTTAAACAATATCAGTGTTAAAACTTGCACAAGGAAACTTTTGCCCATATACGTATATACCTGCAATCGTGTCTGTGTGTGTCTGTGTGTGTCTGTGTGTGTCTGTGTGTTTGTGTGTGTCTGTGTGTTTGTGTGTGTCTGTGTGTGTCTGTGTGTCTGTGTGTGTGTGTATATTCTACAACTATCTTAGACATCTGTATATAAATATATACACACACACAGCATATGTGGATGAATATATTATCAGAATGTTCTGACAGTTGAATGTGACGATATCTTAAAGCTTGTCTGTATTTCTGAGAAGTGTGTGTGATGAGATGGCAAACGAGACTGTTAAAGGCATGCGGATGTTAATCACAGACTCACACACTTCCTCTCACACACGCACAAACTTGATGTTCTGCAAACAAGGTGTGACTTGTTCGTGAAAGACAACAGACTAACAATGGACAACATATCACGCAGCTCTGTGCAAACAGCCAATTGTTTACGCTGAGGCACGATACAGCCATCACAAATTAACAGCATTCAGAGGGGCAGAAATAATCCTAACTGAATAAAAGCAGCTTAAAAAGACTAATGACACCAAAACCTAGACACTGTACACACTAATCCACTCAAATCTGTGATATTGATTCAAAAGCATTTTTCTCCGTTTCTCTCTTGTACAAATCGTTTCATTAGACCACTGTATCATTAAGAGCGTTAATATGTTGTTTTCTTGTTGGCTGTCTGCTTAGCATTTGGTGCGTGTGCTGTAAAACAAAAACCTGTTAAATTTGTGGCTTAGAACGACAGCTGTGGTTGCCAGAAATTCAGTGTTTCAAGTGTTACTGAATGGCGTTTTGGTGCCTGTATGTTTCACAATTCATCATCTCGTTGAATATAGTTTTTTGTGCAAATTGTTTTGTACGATTACTTTTTACTTCTCATAATCGGAAATGTAACTGTATTTTTGTGTAAAATTGCGTTACTTTCCTGTAAATATATAAAAAAATTTTCATCATATATTGTAACGTAAAGTCAACCAATTAACAGCTTTTTAAAATGTTTGTTAAATTAAAAACGCTGTTTATCAGTGGGGATAAAAAGTAGTGCGTGTGTTTAAATATTAAAACGGCTCTATCACTGTTGACCGTGTCTGTGACGAGAACATCTAAATTCCACTGAGCAGCCGATGGCTGATAGCCTGGAAGGTGGAAACATCTGCTGGAGGAGTAAACAACGTGGCGGGATAGAGGTGAGACGTGGTTTAGAGCCTGTACACACACATTAAACACGTCTCTGAGCGAGAGACCCGCACACAGAGAAGAAGAGAGAGAGATTTTAAAATAACTGAGCTGACTAATTTAAACACCAGCCACTTTAATACACAAGCTGAGGCATGTTATGACATGCCGAATTTTTCCTGTTTACTTTGTGTTAATTGCTGTAAAGTTGATATGAGCCATATGTGATGTGTTGAAATGTGGTGTTGGGCTAAATTGCAACACTAAAGTTAATGCACATTATAAAAGCAGACTGCTTTTCAGAAATAGTTCAAACAGTAATTTTAACTTGTACACCATTTACTTTGTCACCGTACAGTTGGTGACATAGCTAGCCAGTTTCCTCTGTTTTATTTTCAAGTATTAGCATTATAAACGACAGTGGTGGTGGTATAAGATGGACATAGATTAGGCTGTGCACAGTCATGACCCGTCCTTTACAAACTCAAGAGATTGCCGAGCAGTCACTAACAACGCTTTAGCGATTGTAGTTGAGGATTATAAATTTTTTATGTTGCTATATCGTGATTTTATTGGTGTAGTTTAAAATATTGAATTAAGTTATTAGACTTCAGCTGTGCGGGTTGTTTTTTGCTCAATAATTTCGTATTTATAGTCGAAACACAGGAAAGTTTACAACGAAATAAATAAATAATAATAATAAATATGGATTTGAATACAAAATCCATTTATAGTGGATTTTGTATTCCACAAAAGAAGCTAATTAATTTTATTTTTTTTTGTTTGGAAATAATAAACAAAGTTTCGTTACTTTTAAAAGTAACATTTTTCAACCCTGTAGGATGCAGTAGTGTCATCTTGGTTTGTATTCTGTAACTCTGTTATTCCATAGCTGTCCGATGCCTAAAGCACAAAGGCTGGACATACAGAATTCATAAGTTGCCTCTTTCTAGTCTGTAGCTAACCTTTCTGTCCTACAACCTACAATCAGTTTCTTCTCTGTTAGCCCCCCTGCTGGGGCTCTGGGGTGGGTCAGATGCCTGAACCTGCCCTGAGGAGGGTCCAGTTTTTTTCTTAACACCCCAAGCATCAAAGCTCAAAAAGCTGAAATCCAGGCAACACGAGTTTGAATGCATATTTTACAATGTGGATTATAAATAATAAAAACGAGTTGGAATTTGTATTGAATTTATGGACGCTTGGATGTTTTGTGTATATCAGAAAGCATGCTGTGGAGAAGAACGAATGTCTCTGCTTGTATCTGCTTTGCTTTCTGCGTCTGTTGACATGTTTTATCAACCGTTACAGGATGTATATACACAGACTACCCAGCATGCATTCAGACTCTTCTGTAATTAACTCGCAGGATGTTCTGTTTGACCTACGGAGCTCTGGAGGGGCTGACGGCTTCATGTTGAACCAGAGTTGTTAATTGTCACCCAAAAAAGACTCTCTAAATTAAGTCATTTCTTTTCCTCCCCAAATTAATCCACTCCATCTAAAACCTGTTACCTGGCCCCTCCCCCTCGTATCTGAAACCCCTCCCGTTCTCTTGTGCTCATTAAACTATAATGCAGTTTTAATCAGCTCGTAGCCTCTGGAAAAGATCTGTAAAGATGACTTTCCACCTCCTTCCAGAGGAAAAATGCATTTTGCTCTTTCGTTGCTCAGGAGATCTAAATGAGATCTTGGATTTGGTTCGTGTAAGTACCCATAGTGATGTTTCTTTGGAGAAATACATTTGTTGGTGTACAGTTGTAGAGCTATTAAATTGTGGAGATCTTGGGTCTGCTGAAAGATCTGCAGATGTTGGCCCATCTGAACACAGCCTGTGACATTGAGATCAAGTGTGTTGACAAAACTAGGGTGTATTTCTCAGGAGACAAAACTGAGCAGCAGGAAACTTAGGCTGTGTCCCAAATGACACCCTGGATGTGTACCTGCCTAGTTGCTATAGCTGTTTTGTCTGTGAAGTCCACGGGTTTATTACGCACTTCACAGAAACATCTCAGCTTCCTCCTCTGTATTGCTGTGGAGAACTAAATGAGATTTTAACTAGATTCAATCAGAATTTGTCTTTCTCTGGGCCTTTTTCTCATCCACGAGTTAAACTACTTTTATACTCTTGCTGAGAAAACACAAAGCTAAATTTTTCTGCACTGTTTTTGACCAAACTTATATCCGGGCCATAAACGAAAGCAGCTGGAGGCAGGGCGCGTAAATAAGGTAAATTGCTATAGGATGCCATAACATGAGGCTGTTTGAAATAGAGGCTGAAGTGACAGTCATTTAAAAGCTCATCTGGCCGGGCTGGCATGGCGTTACTCAACAAGACAAATGGCCGGAGAAGTGGGCTCGCTGTACAGTCTTCTGCCGCAGCCAGGGAAAACCTACTTAATAGATATTACAAAGCAGAAAGAGAAAGTTTTGCACAGGTCTGCTCACACAAGCTGTTTCTTAAAGGGTGCCCATGTTTCTTCCTCCACTGAATCTTTCCTCTTTTAGCCATCTCGGCACACTGCATTTTTCTCCAAACCTTTCATCACCTTTTCCTCCCCAGCTGGCTTCAGCATCGCCTACACACACACACACACGCACACACAGATGCCTTGAACATGACTCCCCGAGCAAAGCTTCCTCTGGACACTAAAATAGAGAGAGCATGTAAGTTCACCATATGTGGTAACTGTCAAGGACACCGTGATAAATTTAACTTGTATGCTACAAGGAGGAAAGATACAAAGATTTCTGTATTCTATCTTATGTAGCTGATTTTCCGTGTGTGTGTGTTTGTATGTGTGTGTCTGTGTGTGTGTGTTAAGGGGAGGGAAAGGGCAGTAAAGATGTGGGGGCTATTTGTGATAAGGGGCTTGACATCAGTTGATAACACTGTGTGAGCCAGAACACCAAAATCTTTGAGCTTGACAGTCGTGTTTACACACACACACACACACCCGTGCACAATCTTTCTCGAACCTCTCCGAGATGTCAGGTTGGATAGCTAATGGCCCCATCAATGTGGAAACAGCATCTCAAAGCAAATAAGATGCTGATGTCTCTCAAACAGGAAGAAAATCAATTACGGCCCATTTTTAGTTTTGCTGCTTTGAGAGGTAAAGGCCAAACACAATTATCAACAACACAAAAAGAAATACAATATGAACTGACACAAACATCGGCAGAGACTGACCAAGAGAAAGCAATTATATTACATAAATCAAATACCACAATGAAGTAACAACGGTCGAATTGGATTTTGTTCTTTTGACTAGAAACACAAGTTATGCTTTGAAAACTTGTTTATCATTTTACCTTTCAAATGAAGGATAAGGTACAAAACGACAAACAATTGAAAACGAAATTAAACGGCATCTTCTGCAAATTGCAGCTGAACAACCTTTGGTCAATCCTTTCTGTCGAGTTCAGGCGCAAAACAAATGTTTACGTCCCTGTTGCTTTTATCATTCTTTGGAGATTTGTGCTTTAATTACATTGTATTGTATTTCATTGTATTAAGCCCGGTTATATTACCCTTTCTGTCATACTAGAACCAGATTTGCAGCCAATGAGGTGACATTGCTCCGCCCCCTAAGATTACTAATTGTCTTGCTTTTGAGCTTTTTGTGTGCTTTCATCTCTTGGCCATTGTATTATTTTGTTCAGCGTATTGAATGCCTTTTATAGCGTATGAAGGTTTGTGCTTGCAACTCTCGGCTCGAGTGTTTACATCCTTACTAGCTTTCTTGTGTCTTTGATTGCAGTTTGTTTTTGGCTGCAATGTTTGATTTTTCTTGTTGGTCTGTTGCCTTTATTTGAAGACTTTCATTCTGTGACTGCGTTTGATGATGGACTCACACTTGGTGTTTTGGATTATTCAGTAAACGCTGTATCGTTTTAGAGTTACATTTGCAGAGCGTTTTTTTATGTACATAAAAGATGCTTTTAATTTTGAGCAGCTTGTTGAGCATCCACCTAGCAACGTAATGGCAACCCAGAACACCCTAGCGACTGCAGTTTTATGCCCTAGCAACTGCTGAGAGCATTTTGGTATCCACATAGCAAGGCCCTAATAACCACTCCAGCGATTTATCACAAATTTAGATAATGAAAAATAGTTTATTAGTTTATTATTTTGTCATTAAGAATACAATTGCAAGCATGACTAAACAATAATGAGGCTTTATCTGATTTGGCCTAACATGTTCTTGGTATTCATCCAACATTCAATTCTATTGTTTGGATGTAAAAACTAAGACATTTTAGTTCCAATCAACAGCACTTCCAATGCAAATGAGATGTTTTGTTTCCAGGAGCCCGTTGTGACCGAAACAAAGGCAATGATGACAATAACGCATGTTGTTTCATCAATTTCTCTTTTGGTATTTTGCTACAAGAATAGACACATAATCACTCATCTCCAGTACTCTATTGTTACAGTGAAATTTCTAATAGTTCCTGTAACGGATCTGAGCCCACTGATTTACAATGGACATAGGAGCTGGTTATAATTACTGTGTGATATATGGCAGTTATTATACTCTATTGAATGCCATAATACCATAAAAGGCCTCCAAGCCAACTACCTCAGTAACAATCTGTGGGGGCGTGTCACCCCCGAGCATTGAAGTGTGACAGACCTTTGATAAAGGACTTCATTTAGAGCTGTTTGTGTACTGGCTGGCCAGTGGACTGCAGGTGACCCGCAGGGCTTTGCATTAAGACCCCTCTCATTAGAGAGAGTGAGGCATTATGGAGTCTTCAAGCCCGTTCGATGGCCACATTCGGTTTTAGTGTTTGCTTTTGCAAATTCTGTCTCACAGGTGTAGATTGGGGTGAATGTGTGTTAGCTATCAATAATATAAAGTCAAGGGGATTCTTTAATGTGGTATTATTGGTTTTTGTAGTTGTTCATGTATAAAGTCTAACTCAAGCACACGTTTTTCATTATATACAATATCAATGGGTTGACTGCATCATGTATTTATAAGTCATAGGTTGATTTTTATAGTATGTATATTGCATTAAAAGTTTAATGTGAGGTCTGATTTTTAAATGAGTTCTGATTTAGTTTGTATGAGGAAAGGGAGTTGTAGGAAATGCATTTCCAACCTGAATGGATGCACATACATTTTCATGTTTTCATATGTTAACTTTACAGGTGTAATTAATCTAATTTTTGAGTTAATTGTATTATATTTAATTGATTTCACATTTACTTAATGCATTTACCTAATTTAATATTGTAACAGTTTAATTCTGTTCTGCGTGGTTTCTAAAGGCTGGTCTGAACACACACACACACTCACAAACAAGAAAGTAATTGAGTTAAACATGTTAATATTACACAGTAACACTGGTGTCATTTAATCTGATACAATACTTGAGTTTTTATAGTTAATTTTAATAATACCATTTATTTGCCTCGTTTAGAAATACATTTGCCATAACAGTCTTTCTTGGGCAAAGTTTCTCCATCAATTACTAATATGAAATGAGAAAAGATTTGTGTTTAGTATTAAACTCTGTTACCTGTAGCTGAACAAAAATTGGCAATTATTTAAATACAAACAATTCTTTAGAGGAATCGAACGATTTGTTTGGTATGCAAAGACATGCAAAAAGCTCCATGCGGTCCAGATGCTGTCAGTGCATTGATATTGTATTCGTACATAGTAGGATTCAACTAGGATTCGAACCCACCACTTTGGTGTTGCTAGCGCCATGTTCTTCCAGTTGAGCTACAGGAAGCAGGCCAGCACAACCCTCTTCCAAAACCCAAAGCCCCTGCCAGTACACGCCTCTGTATAGCAGCTGTACCAGAAAGATTCCCCAATTCCTGCTTAGCGTTTCGTATCCGAGCGAGACGTCTTGCATCCAGCCTGAGCGAAGGCCAGCAAAATCTGCTTTAATGATCAGACGCGGCTGCTGTGGGGGAAAAGACAACGCTAATATTTTCTTGCTAACTAACCGTAAAAGCGTAACGCCGGCAGCACAGTTTTGTTTTTCAAGCTTCGTCTGTGGCTCTCTAATGAAAAATAATTCATTTTTGTTTATTCTCTCTAGGCGGGGGACATACATTTTTACTTTTTGTTAGCTTAATGTTCCTCTGGATGAGCGGCATTTGCATTAATCCTTATCTTAGCATTTAATACAAAGCTAAAGGTTTGTAATCACCATTATTATTTATTCATTTACAGTTTGCAAGCGTTACTTTATCACATTCATCTGCTGTTAAAAATACGCCCTCCAATGAGGTAGCCAAGACCATAAATTTCTATTACTTGCTCATTTAATAAATGCACGTCCGGTAGTCTTGCATATTCTGTGATATCTGGTGCAGTCGGCTATATGTGGCATAAAAACAGCAGTTAGACCAGTAAAACCAGTGTGAGATCTTTCTAATGGTATATGATTTGTGTACTTCCAGAGTTTCAGATGATGGGGGTATTTGTGGGTTTTGCAGGCTGTAGCAGCCATTTGCAACAATACCATCAAAGTCAGCGGTCTTGAAAAACAGACATACAGCTTTCTGCATCTGAGTTTTTCAATCATCTCCATCTGCGTTTTATTCAAGGTTGCAGGTGAAGATCAGAGGTTTTGCTGTCATGACAACTCAGCTCGTGTTCTGTAGAAGTATAAAACACTACAGGATATATGTACTCTGCTATCTATGCTTATTCTTGTCATTGTAGCGCACTGGCTGCAGTCAGTTATGGGTGTTTTGTAAGGGTGGTGAACTGAGGCGGGTTCAACCGAGAGAAAAATGTTTTAAAAGTCGTCTTAATGCTTAGAAACGAACTTCTTTACGAACTTCACTGTAGAAAAGCACTATTTGCAGTCAGTCATAATCGGTTTTTATTAGCAGTGCAAGTGTTGTGAAATAGTGGGGATACCGGGATGAAGTGAATCATTTTCAGCTGGTCATGTGAGGTGATCTGCTTTCTGTAAAAATAAACCCAATTTTCATACGTTTCTAACATGACTGTCTTGATTTCCTGTGACTGTATATGACTTTTATGCTTTTTTCCCAAAGAACTATTAATTTCTTCAGGGGCAAAACTTCTGTAATAGAAAAAAATGACTGAGTGCACCATGTACATAAGGTCAGTGTGCACTTAAATTTAGCGATTCGGTCGGCTGTATTAAGTGGTTGTGTGTCGGACGCTCATAACTCCCCAGTATCGTGTTCAAGGCTGGATCCACCGCTGTGTTTTAGAGGCACAATTTCGGCAGACTCCTTGGGCAGAAATGTCTTGTTCTCCACACGCTGGCTGAAAGCCGTCATAAAGCTGTTGACCCTGAAATGTGTAGAAAAGGTTCCTGCCTAGTTTTGTTTCCAAGCCCGGCTAATTGTTCCCTGCGGTGTCATCACGTGAATGGGCCTCAGGCCCGACGCATTCATTCACGTAAGCGTCTCTAAAACAAAGTTGTTCTCATGTGTAACAGTAAGTTCATGAAGTGCCCACACGCATTTGTTTTTACATTCGCTACTGAACTCATCAGTGCAAGAAGATGGTCGGAAATATAATTCCAAGGTGAAAGCGGAAAACTGTGTGATTTTCCGCTGTGGTGGAACAATGGTTATGTCACCCGTGTGCGTATTCTGTGAAGTTGCTGTGAGGAAATGTCAAAACCATCTCATGCGCTAAAATGGGGAATAATCAAACTGCTTTGCTTGTGAAATAGAGCACTCACTCGAGCAACTTTCCTTCACCCCCCTCCGAGAATTCTGGGCTATTATGCGATTTTATCCTCTTTGAATATTTCTGAATACACTGATTGACGGTGGGGGGTGTCATTATCGCAAACTGCTAAAGAATGACTCACTGCTATTACACAATCAAAGAACAAAAGCGTGATGATTTTTAAAGTCTCTCACCTTTCATTAGAACAGGTTTCAGGCTGTAGAAAATCTGGACAAGGATTTTTATGAGACGAGCTGCTATTGTCGGGAGTATTTAACTGAATTCCATAAAAGATGCTTTTACTTCTGTTTGAGCTTCTGAGGGTACCAGCAAAGTCCCTTTAAGGAAGTTGACGGCCATCTTTGCAATGCCTTCAGGCAGCTATTTCCATTATACAAGACTGAGTCCTTTCTACCTGAATGGCGGAAGACGGATCTCTTAAACTGCTGGCTAAATTCACAATAAAACTATATATTTCCCGCCAACTATTAAACTTGACATCAGCTGTACAATAAATTGTGTTTCTTAAGCTCAAGTTGTAGTTTTACCAGATTGCTTTAGGTAGTACGCATGCTCAGAGGCTGTCGGATACCTCGCATCAATCTGTTTAGATCTTCTACAGAGAACTTGCTGTTTAGCGATTGACGATTGGCTCTTTCTACTTGTAGGCGGGACTTTATTCACTAGAACAGCCATTGTAAAAGTGTTGCACATTTCCCATTCATAGTGGTAGATCTGCCATCTTAATTCTATAATCTTTGGTACCAGTTCTTCAGTAGCTTGTAAAGGCACGTGGGCAATCAAACACTAAGTGTTTTTCATAGTTTTTCAGATTGCTGCCCAATACTCGGATGACCTCTGACCCTCTCCCTGTTGCATGTGGGTGGGCACAGTGTGGGTAGAAGCTGTGCTTTGATTGGTGGGTAACTGGATGGTGAATGACTGGCAGTGCCTAATGAGAGCCCAGGAGATGTAACCCGACAGCTGTTTGTTTGCTGCTAATGAGAGATTGGTGGAGGAGAGAGAAAGACTTACATACTGGAACCCTTTGAAAAAAGCTTCTTTTAGAGCTCCTGGCAGAAATGAATGAGCCCTGTTTCTCCCTGAGGGCTCGGGTTTGGGTCTGTACCGTGTCGCTCTGCTCTGGAAGTGCCTGAGTTCTGTGACCACTGTTTTCCGGTCAGATTAGTTGTTTGCTCAGAGTCCAGGGAGATGTGGCTCAAAAGATGTGATAATTATGTTTAACATGTTCATATTGATCTGTTATTAATAAAAATGAACCTTTATATCACTTACCCTGTAAAAATGGCTCACATATAGTTGTTAATTTAATCATCTATTTCTGTCTGATCTGATTTGTGATGTAAATATTGGAGCCAGTAAAAAAATATAGTGCAATGTATTATGTAAATAGTCTAACAATGTAGTCATGTTGATTGACATTTAATAACTTTTTTAGTAGAATAATGTTAATATAAATATCACACTTTAAAGTCTTTTACAGTGTTTTAAAAGTGGCCTTTTTTGATGTTATCTGTAACATGACTTACGATACATAATACTATTTTGGGCTTTAAGATCGACCAATAGCATATCGACCAATCAGAAGGCAGTGTGATTTGTCCAGGAGTCCGATTTTGGCACAACACAGTTTTGTTTTGATTTAGTGAATAAAAAACATACCATGCAGCTAGTCTATCTAGTCTATCAACTAGTCTAGTCTATCAACTAGTCTAATCATGAACTTATGACTCTTACTAGCTGGTTCTTTTCATGAATTGACACACGTGTATAAATAAACATGTAAGCATATCTTCTGTGGAAGGTGCAGGATGAGATGTTTGGCCAATCATTGGATTCTGTCCTGATGGCTGTAATGTATGTATTTGTCTGTGTGAGCAGGACGCATGCAGCTATGAAATCAAGAGACAGTGGGATCTTATGCTTTTAAAGCAATCTTACTCATTCTGGCTTCTACATAATTGTGGTGCATTTAAGACTTGCTATCCTAATATAATCTGTGTTATCAGTATTTTAATATTTCCATAGATTTATGTTTCAGAAGTGAAATATATTTTACCATGTAACTCCATCTGTAATTTACAACATCACTTATTTAATCTTTATAGACCGATATAAAAATGTGCTTCCCTGTGTATTCGCTGAATGTGTCAGACCCTAAATCCACAAAAATCATACACAAACGTTTGCTTCAGTTGCCATCGCTAGTAGTTCTCATGCCACCCCATAAATTATTTTCTAGATACGCTTGTCAGCGTGGTGGAAATAATTAAACGTGTGGTTTACAACCGAAAATAATCTTAAACGCCTGTCGCACTCTTTCCAAAAGAAAAAATGCCTGCTGTCTTTCTTTTACACGGGACTTATCTGGGCTGGTGGGAAGCGTGTGCGTTTAACCGACAGCATCAGGTGTCATGCTGTTACACCCAGCGCACCAAACAACTACTGTATTGAAAGCTGCAGGGCTAAAATATTGGGTTGAATTGTCAGTTTTCAGAATTAAGCATAGCAGGCCCTAGTTTCTGCTCTGCTGATTGCAAGATAATCAATAATAGTTTGGGCAGGCCACTTTCAAAGCACTGGAGCATTTATTCACAAGACACATGGCAAACCAAATAGCAACTCGAGATAAAAACGCAGGCAAATTTCTGAAGAGAGTCCACCGGTTCAAATGTTAATATAATCCTTGAATAAGATGAAGGTAAACAGCACCGTCTGTGATGGAAGACTCGAGCATTAAACCTCTCTTAAGCTTTAAATCACAATACAAGTGTATATAAACAGCTGCTTTCCTGCAGGTAAGCAGCCATTTATATACACTTGTGTTGTAATGGAATGGACTGAGTGAGCATGTTCCTCCCCAACTTCCATTTAACTCCACAATTAAAGAATAGAACGGGTAACATGCAAGTGTTAGATCAGTTATCTAAAATCAGACAATTTAGACATTATCACTTGTTTAGGCTTTTTTGTAAAGTGTACAATCCAGTTTTGAAATGCTACAGTCCCATCACAGCTTTTGAATGGTACAGCTTGATTATGATAACATGGCGTTAATCATGGCATAGCACTTGTGTTAATGAGTTTATTTAGAGGGGTTGACACATAGCTGAGGTGTTTGTATAGCGGATGCCGTGAGCTGTGTTTATTAGTGTCTGATTTTCATGCTGGCTTGATCATTGGTTTGAATCAGACTGGAACCGTCTGCATTTTCTTCTGATCTTGTTTATTTGTTTTTTTAAGGTAGGGTAGGCGGTTTGGGAGATGCTAGCAATAGCAAGCTAGTTTTGAAAGCATAAGATCCTGCCACGCCTTCTTCCAAACACAGGAAGGAGGAGGTATGCAAATACATAGTTTGGGCGACAAGTAGAACATTCAGATCGAATGCAATGATGGAAGATTTTAGGGTCCTGCACCTTCCACAGAAGATATATAAATACCCATATAGACCCATTTACTTAGTAATTTATATTAGGATGTGAAGACTTTCAACCAGCATACAAAAAAATGTTTCTATGAAAAAAAAATCACCAACCCCGCTTTTAAGTCATTGTTGCATGGGCTAACACTTACCCACCCTAATAAAACAACAACTCCATGATGTAAAAGCAGCGACCTTTATTTCTGTTGTTGCAAAGCATCGTCATTCATCAAACATCAGCATTCATTCACAGCGCTCTTCTGTTTATACAGTATGTTAAAGGTCACGACGAGTCTTGCTCTCCACACGAGCTGTTACGCGTTTCGGCATCCTTCATAACAACAGCATCCTTCATAACAACAGCATCAGCTGTGCGGGTCCGTCTGTGTGCGCGCACGGGCGCGCGGCGTGCGGGCGGGTGATGCGGGAGTGGATTTATGGGGTAGATTAGAGGCGACGTGAACACGCTTTGCCAGGCGCGTGTGCATCCAAACGCCCGTGGGTGGCGCCAAAAGAGCAAAGAGCGCCCCTCGCACCCCGCACAGCTCTTTAACTGTTGAATGCGTCAAACTGTATTTGCTCATTGGATGCGATTCCCAGGCGATCAATACTCATCACGTTTTACGACCCAGTCTCGGGCTTATGATCCATGCACAACGAGCCGGACCCTTGGAGAGGTCCGATGCGTTGGAGACTTTGAAGCCACCCTTAAAATTTCCATCCGATTGCGCTAAAACAGATTAAAAAACACTAATATGAGCAGTTGTTGCATGCATTGAAGCACGACGCAAACAATAAAGGCAGATGAGGGTCGTTTATATGAAGCTATTAACAATCATACTGTTTTCTTAACGCAATTGCAGCTCCGCGCAACAGTCTGTGGTTGGAGAGCTCCACCTCCTCGCGCGAGCTCGAGCGGCTGAGGAGCAGAAATCTCACTCACTCACTGACATGCATAGAAATGCATACAGGATTAACCCTGTGCGGAGATCCGTGTGCCAAAACTGCGCCGATAGTGCACTTCTGAGGGGACCCGAACCGACGCTTTCCGTCGTGCATTTTACATTTTTGCATCATTTCTGCTCCGTTACGCCGATCGTTCCGAATAACTGAGTAACGAGGAGCGCAAAACATCCACAACCTGTTTTCTCTCCTAAAACGCGTCCTGTGTGTGTGTTTGAGGATTTAAGGACTGAAAAGGGGTCGAAGTTGTTCGTTTTAAACTGTTTCTGAACCGAGAAGCGCCGTCGATGTTTTATTAATACTCGCGTTCTCCACCTGACGCGGAGTCGTGGGAATGGCGCGGAGAAATAACGCGACTTGCGGATTGTTTTGCGACGGAGGGATTTAACGCTTTCTTGATGTCTGGAGGTTTTAAAGCGGGGCTGTACGAGTCTGTGTTACCCCGGAGGAAACAGCTGTAGGTGATTCTCAGTCTCGGGGAGACGCGGGCAGCTGGCGAGCCGGAGAAAGTCATCGACGAAGGTGGGTGAGCAACTTTATTGACGCGGCTGGAAAATGAATAACGCGGACGCATGTGTTCGATATGTTTGTTGGGTCGTGTTTAAATATTCAATAGCTGGCTGTGTGTCATTGCAGGAACTATTGGTTTCTGATATAATCTGTATTGGTATCGGTGAATTATGGCAGTTCTTTATGATTTAGAGATTATGATGCATAATAAATGTTTTCTGAATCAATCGCGCGGGTTATAAATAATCCGCTCGCCGCGGAATAAATTAGCGCGACGCAAAATCAGGACAGCAATACGTAAAATATATTATTACGTAAAATTAACGTTATGATGGTTATTGAACGTGTTTTTTCAGGTGATGAAGGTGCAGCTGCAGTAAAGATAGTTGACGAACGACCAGTTGAATGTAGGCTGTGCGCAGCGGCATGTATTGCAATGTTATCGCCCTTATAGCGATCCAGCCGCACTGGGCTGCATGTTGTTTAAAGGGGGCTGTAGATAGAAATGAAATCGCAGCGGAGCGCCCACCTGGACTGGCTGGGTCAACAGCAGGATCAATGTTTGGTCAAATCCCTATAAGGCTGATACAGGAATCCCCCCCATACAGCATCCCCACCCTCCTCATTCCTCTCCGAGCTGCAGGGAGAGTCTTAAAGCCATGAAGTGGGTTTGAAACACTGGGGGGGGGGAAATCAGGCTTGCAAATGACAGAACAGAATAACATTTTTGATGTAAAGATGTGTAAATTTAAGTGACAGAATTATTATAATACATAGTTATGATTAAAGTGTGTGTTTGAGTAGTAATATTAACATGTAAAAATGTTTATCACATGAAATTTGTGATTAAAAATGCAGCTGTGTTGGGAAACTCAATATAATGCTTATTGATTTTATATAGGGGAAAAAAATCTCATCTCCCAAAAGCAAAAATGGTTCATGGTCTTAAACAGCATTCCAATCACTGCATTTATTTGGCTGTAAAATGGCAAGCGGTTGTCCATAGGGTGAGGTACGGCTAATAATATGGCTAACTGATTTAATTGGGCTGAATTGAAATGCTAAACCTGTTGAACCTGAATGAATGTGATAACAGATGATTTACAGCACTGCAGAAAAAGAAAAGGTCACAATACTTCAGGGAAAAATAAAATGTCTGCATGAACTATCAGTCTTGAGAGCTGAGCGAAAATGACTTCAGAACTTGTTCAGGGTGGGTTTCATGCCTGTTCGGGTTTGAAGTTGTTCCTGGCGTCTTGTGCATTATGATGGTGCTGTAATTTCAACGGGTTGTGTGAGATTTTCTGATGTTTCATATTCCAGTTGTTTTGCACCTTTTGCTGTAAAGTTTCCAGTGAACATGTGGTTCATTTTCGTTTATGTGTAACTTAGTAATTTATGTACAATTAAGTAACTTGCATATACAGTTTGTTTTCCTGTTTTCTTCCACACATTTTGTGGAGCTCACCCCTGAGTTCACAGCTGCTATAAGAAGCTTTTGTTTGTCAGACACTTGAAATAGTTGAAAATCAACAGCACTTAAAATAGTTTGAGTGTTTGTAGGCTCTTATCAGGATGAGATGAAGTGCTTGTGCTCTTGGGTGGTTTGAAGAGTCGCTTGCATAAATAGTGTTGATATATTTTAAATTATTATTAATAGTAGTAGTATTATAATTTGTGGATCCATTCACTAAAACTGCTTTTTACAACTGGTTAAATGTGGCTTTAAAGGGATTATTTACACAAACATAAATTCTCCCATCATTTGCTCACTTTTATCTCATTTCAAACCTGTATGACTTTTTTTGCTTCTGAGGGACACAAAAGAAGATATTCTGAAGTACATTGGTAACAGACCAGTGGCACCCATTGACTTCCAATGTATGGACACAAAACCACTGACACATTTCTCAAAATATCTTCTTTTGTCTTCCACAGAAGGAGGAAGTCATATAGGTTTGATGGACATGTGGGTGAGTAAATGATAGATAATGTTTAAACTAGTCCTTTAATTTGTGCTTTATTTTTATATAGCAAACAAACCAGCTCTTAAACTTACTTCCAAAACAAATGGTTTTACTTCACAGTATCAGTGCATTTGATGGGACATATATTATAACTGGCTTGAAGGTCTTTTGCCATAGCAGATTTATCTTTTTGGTTTCAAAAATCTGTATGCATTAGTCAATGACTTGCAAAAGCCTACTTAAAGTCTATGGATTAAAAAAACTTTAGCGTTCCAAAAACCTAAAAAAAATGGCTTTTGCTTATACCATTGATATTTTGGCTCATGAAAAAGACATGTTAAGTATTTTCATATATCCATACCAATGGATTCACTTCTGACTGCATTAATGTTGGGTCTACAGTCTCAAGTTATTCCCTAGGCCTTTAGAAGCTGTGCTTTATGTCACCGTCTCTAATCATGTTTTTACCCTACACACTATCAGCACAGCTAAATCGACAGTAGACTGTCCTGCAAATGCATAAAGAGAAGTCATCAATACCTGGGCAATTAGCGCATCAATACGCAGCACTCGCAATCTTAACAGATACGAAGGAATTGGATTCCTGATTGTATTTCTATGCAGTCTTGTGTTTAGCTATTCTGTATAACACTTATTTACTTTCCTTTGGATCACGGTGCCTTGCACAGCCTCTATTGATTCTGGTTTGACCCATACTCCCTTCTTGATATTACATGAATGTTTTGCATATATAAACATGTGGGGTTCTTTAAGGACCACAACCTTAAGTAGACCAGCTCAATAATCGTCCACTGTTTTACAAAGCACAACGATAGGTCTAACTCAGAAAATAATTAAACTCTAGAAACCATTTGGTGCTTAAAACAGAGAAACCTGAAGCCAAGGGAATACGGATCAAAGCAGATGCTAAAATAGAGGCTAGTGATTAATGAGGAAACCTAGCAGGTTGAAAATCAGTGTGTAAATTAGCTGAAACTTCTAAGTCTTGACAGGTCAGAGATCTTTCATATGTTTGAGTAATTCTGGGCTTGAGAAAGGGCTGGCCTTCAGGTCCTCCGTGACCTGGGTATGCAGAGTCTTATTATACCAGTGTGTATTACAAAAGGGGTATATTTTACATTCTTAGCTGTGCTAGCAGTCCTCTTTATACCTTCTGTCTTATCAGCACTTTGCATTGAGAAACTGCCCGTTTTGTTATGGGCCAATCAAATGAGTGTAACCTTCATTAAAGGGAAGTCATCCAAAATAATTGCCCCATCACTGGCTGCGTGTATGCATTGGATTGGGCATATGTTAGGGAAGTGTATTATAAATGCTTATAGGATGGGTTAATTTATGCTGTAAATAGTACAGAGTTTGCTGAGCTGTTGTTTTGGAGCCTAACAGTAACCCATACCTTCCTGTTAAAACGCCCATTAAGAAGCGTCTTATTACTTGTTCTAAATCATTAATTTCCAAAAGCAGCTTAGCCCGTACAGACGCTCAAAAGAGTGATAATTAACATTTTCCTGTGTGTTGGTAATTGGCATGATTTAACGTCCAGATTTAAGAAAAGGGGCCATTTTGTAGCCGGTGGCTGGAGCTGTAAGTACATTGCATTGTCAGAGAAGATAAAACGGGTTTTTATGGTATTAAGCACCTTTTTGAAGGAACATTTGTACAGTCGGTCCGCTTTTCCTTCCTTTACATACAAGTAATCGTCTACTCAAAAATGAGGATGATAAATAATGTAAGATAATGAGAGGGGAGGCTTTTAGCTGTGTCGGGGGAAGAAGCCTTTTTCAGAGAGCTTTTACAGGTCTTAGCTTGAATTTAGTGTACACAAAGCAGTGTTTGCTGCATGAAATCTGTTTCACCCTTGACTAGTTCCTAACTAGTAAAGTAAATTAAGAAAATCTAAAGCAAGTTTGTTTTTCCATGTTTGTTGAGAAGAGTTTTGCTGAGTGATGCTGTTGTTTATAGTTTAACATGTTTTTCACTTTGTTTTGCAGACTGAGGTGTTGCCTCTCAGAGGGCTCATGGATCTCCCCGTGGTCTCGTGTCTGCTGTGGGGAATATTTCTGGACTTGTTGAGCGGTGCGGTGGGTGGCATTCTGTACCGTGTGCATGAAGAACAGCCCCCCAGCACTCTGATTGGTAGTCTGGCAGCTGACCAGGGCCTGCCGGACACTGGACACCTATATAAACTGGAGGTGGGCGCTCCTTACCTTCGGGTGGATGGAAAAACCGGGGATATCTTCACCACCGAGATCCCCATAGACAGAGAGACCCTGAAGGACTGTCGCAACAAAGGCAAACCCTGCTTTCTGGAGTTTGAGGTGTCCGTCACAGACCTTATCCAGAATCAAAGTCCACGTCTCATAGAGGGAAGGATCGAGGTGCAAGATATCAACGATAACACACCACAGTTCCCCTCACCTGTTCTCACCCTCTCAGTTCCAGAGAACACCCACGTGGGGGCGCTCTTCTCGATCCCACTAGCCACTGACAAAGATACAGAGAGAAATGGAGTAGCAGACTACACCCTAACCGCCGGACCAGAAGCTGTAGCGCTCTTCGGTCTGCAGGTTGCAGAAGACCGAGGTGAAAAGTTGCCTCAGCTCATTGTGTTGGGAAGCCTCGATCGAGAGCTGAAAGACTCCTATGACCTCACCATCAAAGCTGTGGATGGAGGAAATCCACCTCGCTACAGCAGTGCCTTGCTGAGGGTCGTCATAGCCGACGCTAACGACAACGCACCCAAATTTGAAAAATCATCGTATGAAGCAGAAGTTGCAGAAAACAGCCCAATCGGACACTCAGTGTTGCAGGTAAAACGTGCAAAGTCAACCTTTAGATCCCAACAAGGCAAGATAAATTGTCTGTTGCATCATTTTGAAGTGTGAAATTTTAATGAGTGCTGCCGTCTCCACCTCCCAACTGTCTGTTTTTCACTTTGATGCTGTGCATCAGTGAAGCGGGGCCTTGCTTACAAATTCACATTTCTTAATTACCAGAACAATCCAGTTTGATCACCACATTCATTTAGTTAAAGAATGCTGAATAAAATTTAGAAAATTATTTTTAAAAAGAAAGGAATAAGGGTAATTTTAATGGTTTAATAATTTAATTTTAAACTATCAAAAGTGTGATTTGAGTTCAGATAATAGTAATCACGTAATTCCATTTGATGATAATTGATGATTTGAATAACAATATTAAAAAGAGTGTTTTTTTTTTTTTTTTTAAAGGAACCCCATATTTTACAGGCCACAGTAATTGTCTTTAATAGCATTTCAGAATGTTACCAGCCTGGAGCTTTAAGGATCTTTTCTGTGTTTAGATGAAAAAATTAAAAGCCCTGTGTCTAATGAATGTTGGTTGGCAGTACTCATTGTTTTAAGTAAAATATGTTTTTATATAGCACTGTGTCTTAAGCCACCACTAGCGTTGTTTTAGCAGTCTAGCAATTTTTATTAACCATACATGTTTATGTTTTGGTCTCTTGTTTATTAGAATATAAACAAAAAAATACATACACAAAGGAAACACAGTTTTCAGAGTAAAATGGCTTCTTCAGGCAAGAGCTAATATTCAGTGTGACTTCTCTTGGCACTAAGCACATCTTGAACTCTTTTGGAGAGACTGTCCTGAAGTCATTAGATTAGAATTAGAAATTAGGGTTGCAATTCGTTTAGGTTTAAGAGAGCCAGTTTCCTGCTATTGCTCTAGTGTCAGGGGAGGTCACACTAAATACTTGCCACTTTATCCTATAGAAGCTATTTTTTTCTGCATACAATTGTCCTGTATTTTGTGGTTGTATTCTAATACTTTCTTTGTATTAGAATACAACCACAAAATACAGGACATTTGTATGCAGAAAAAAATTATATATGGTCATTGTACCATTGTTTAAACACTGTGGCTAAAATCGAATGGTGGCCTAAGACTTTTGCACAGTGCTGTATGTTTTTTTTACTATTTTGTGCTTTTGTTTCATTAAGTGAAGTTTATAATGACCTTTGATCTTTTCTGTTGCAGGTAAAGGCCAATGATTCAGATTTGGGTCCTAATGGTGAGATTGAATATTCGCTACATCAGGCCGTTGATCCTGTACCAAAACTACTCCGGATAGACCGTTCCACAGGCATCATATATGTTAAGGGTCCATTGGATCGTGAGGAGATCAACAATCTAAAGTTTTACGTCGTTGCACGAGACAAAGGCCCAGCACCCAAAAGTTCTAAAACATACGTTTCTATTGATGTGACAGACCAGAATGACAATGCACCAGCAGTTGAGATTCGTGGAATTGGGCTTGTGACCCATAGCGATGGGGTTGCAAATATCTCGGAGGACATGCCTGTTGGCACTGCCGTAGCACTGGTGCAGGTTTCGGATAAAGATGAAGGGGAAAATGCTGTGGTGACCTGTGTGGTCGCAGGTGACGTTCCATTCCAGCTTCGGCCAGCCAGTGATTCCTCAGTTGACAACAAGAGGAAGTACTTCCTGCAGACCACAACCCCTCTAGACTATGAAAGGATTAAGGACTACCGGGTGGAGATAGTTGCAGTGGATTCAGGCAACCCCGCTCTGTCCAGCACTAACTCACTGAAAGTCCAAGTGACAGACACAAATGACAACTCCCCTGTTTTCTCACCAACCCTGTTTGAAGTGGAGTTTGGTGAGGAGAACCAACCAGGAGAAAAGGTGGTAGATGTTATTGCTTCAGATGCAGACAGTGGCACTAATGCGGAGCTGGTCTACAGCATTATTGCAGACTCCTCCACAAGGGGGCTTTTTGAAATCGACCCCAACTCAGGTGAAGTACGTGCTCGGAGCCCTCTCGATCGAGAGCACAAGGAGCGTTACGAGTTCAGAGTTACTGCTACCGATAAAGGAGTGCCTAGTCACCGGGGTACTGCCACAGTTGTGATCAAGGTACTCGATCGAAATGACAATGATCCCAAGTTCATGCTGAGTGGTTACAGCTTCTCAGTCTTGGAGAACATGCCGCCTCTTAGCCCCGTTGGCATGGTAACAGTACAGGACATGGATGAGGGTGAAAATGCTCGTGTTCAACTTTCTGTGGAGCCAGATGTGGGGAAATTTGTCATACAGAATGGAACAGGCACAATCCTGTCCAGTATCTCTTTTGACAGAGAGAAGGAGAGCAGTTATACATTCCGTTTAAAAGCTGTGGATGGAGGGGACCCACCCAGATCCTCTTATGTTGGGGTGACCATCAATGTGCTGGATGAGAATGACAATGCACCTGTTGTCACCAAACCCTCTAACTCATCCTTCAGACGTCTGTCTCCTATGGCTGCTCCAGACAGTGTTGTGGAAGTGGTTGAAGCAGAAGACATTGATTCTGGGGCGAATGCAGAGCTAGTCTACAGTATCGCTGGAGGAAACCCTCATAATCTCTTTTATATCTCTCCATCAGATGGGGAGATCACGCTAACAAAGGAGCTAACTCGAAAACACAGTGGTCTGCATCGACTAGTTGTAAAAGTGAGCGACAGGGGCAAGCCAACCCGCCATGCCATTGCCTTAGTTCATATTTACGTGAACGAGACCATTGCTAATGTAAGTCACGTTGAGGCACTTGTGGGACATAGTTTGTACACCCCACTGGACACAGACATTGCAGGAGATCCAGAATACAGTTTGGCTGCTCAAAGAAGCAACATTGTCTATGGAAGTTTGGCTGGAGTGGCAGGGGTGGTTACCGTGATCGTTGTGGTGGTCTTCATCAGGCATCGTCTTCAACGAGAAACTAAGAGTGGGTATCAAGCTGGCAAAAAGGAGACCAAAGATCTCTATGCCCCCAAGCAAGGTCCAAAAAGTGGCAAGGGGAGAAAGGGTAAAAAAGTTAAGCCACCAAAGTCACCTAAACCTCTTGGTGAGGACGAAGAGGTCAGCCTTCAAAAGAGTCTGAAATTTAACCTGGATGGGGTCAATGACAGCCCCAGGATCCATTTGCCTCTGACATACCCACCCGGAAGCCCTGATCTAGGCCGACACTACCGTTCCAATTCCCCATTGCCCTCTATCCAGCTCCAGGCCCAGTCTCCATCTGCTTCCCAGAAGCACCAGGTTGTCCAGGAGCTCCCTGCTGCCAACACCTTTGTGGGAACCGGCGGTGATGACAACTCCACCGGCTCAGACCAGTACTCGGATTACAGCTACAAGAACAATCAACCAAAATACAGCACAAAAACGGTACAAATCTTTATTCATAATTTTATATATATATATATATATGTGTGTGGTGTGTGTGTGGTGTGTGTGTGTGTGTGTGTGTGTGTGTATATATATATATATATATACACACATATGTTGTTGTCAGAAAACAGTGGCTTTTGCTTAAATTTACTGACATGGGTCATGCTAATGTTATCTAGAATGGTACTTGCACTAAAATAGTGTTTATATGTGACTAGACTACTTTTCTTTAAAAGTATTGTGGGCAATTTAACACTATTTGTGATGTGCAATAGCCTTAAGTTATCTTAGTGTCAAAGAATTGGTCTGCTTATAAGATGTAAAAGTAAGTTTAGAATTGCAGTCTGCTCTTTATATATTCCCTTAGCCACCTGTTTACTGTCTGAAAATAGACTTTAATGCAATTTACTTACCGCATAGACAGTTACAAAGGTCCAGTCATGAAACGTTTCCTTTAAATGGTTTACTCACGAATAACTGTTCTCTTCTCATCTTAGATTTCACAGTAATTTTTCAGATTGTAAGTAGAGTGTGAAAGGTCCATATTTGCTGGAGCCCATGCTGTCTCTGGTCATGTAATCGGATCCGCTCAGCGAGAGGCGCCCATCTGACCCTCTGCTGCTGAAGTCCAAAGTCATTTTCTTAGCCTGAGATTTGGCTCGGATGCCAATTCAAGCTGACCCACTTAGATTTCAATTCATTCGTTTCAGATTGAGGCAGATGAGAAACGCACTTAAAGTGACAGTTTACCCAAAAAAAAGTTTTTTTCCATCATTTCTTTACCCTCATGTCATTTCAAACCTGCATGAATTTTTATTCTGGTGACAAATTCATAAGAATATTTTTCGTAAGATATTTTAGATATCTATAGTGTTAGATATGTTGGCAACCAAACAACAGAATTGAATTACATTGTACATTTCTCAGAATATTTTCTTCAGTGTTCCACACAAGAAAAAGTCATACAGGTTTGAAGTGATGGAAGAATTTTCATTTTTGGGTCAAACATTTTTAAGCAGTCAATGCGGTGATACTATACATGTGGATGGAGGTAAAATTGGTAAGAAACTTTAAAGTGGTTTAGTGGACAAAGGCATGAGACAGGAAGCAAAGTCACACGGGTCCTGACTCCATCAGTACCAGTCTGTTGTTTGATAAACCAGCAGATGCTAGATGACAGCCAGGGTGAGCGCAGGCCTTGTAGACTTACTGACTGGGGAGAGCACTTACCCACGGCAGCTCCCACACTGTGATGGACAGCATATGGCATGGAAGTGACAATAGACTCCAGCTACGGGGAGTGTGTTGAATTGTTGTGTGTTAGTGTGCATACTTCCAGTCCTGAACATACAGTCATGTGATTTCTCTGGTGGCAAGCAGGGCCTATCTGATCGGATTTGCACTCAAGAGCGTACGCTATATAAATGGATATTTGTATCTGCAAGAGTTGACTGGTAATCGTATAAACGAGGGGCAGATGTTGACTCACGTGACATCTCTCAGCAGATGTGAAGTCGTGAGGATTCCTCACACACATCAGGCTCAACAGATTGACCAAAATCAAAAATTTAAATCTCAGCCAAGCTGAGTGACAGATGTAGAGCGCAGAGCGTGGCGGGCGAGTGGTAATGCGCTCACGGGAGGTGTAGCGTACGCTCAGGTGTGTGTGACAGTCCTGGCTTGAGTTCTTCCAGTTTAAGCTCTGATGAGTGTAAACACTGTGGCCTTGTTTGCCGTTTATTGCCAGTGTGGATTGAGCGTGATGACTGGCTTCAGTGCGCTCCTTCCCGGTCTGTAAAAAACTCATTAAGTGTTTGTTTGTTCTGGAAGACTTATCCAGAGGTGTTAAAAAAATCTCCCAAAGCTCAACTCACAGTGGCATCGCCTGACTCCATGAGGAGAGATACGAGTGTGTTTGTGTGGCTGTGTTTGTGTGACTGTGTTTGTGTGACTGTGGCTGTGTTTGTGTGACTGTGTTTATGTGACTGGCTGTATTTGTGTGAGCGTGCGGTTGTGTGTGTTTGTGTTTGTGTGAGCGTGCGGTTGTGTGTTGGTGAGAGCGTGCAGTTGTGTGTGTTTCTGTGACTGTGGTTTTGTTTGTGTGACTGTGGTTTTGTGTGTGTGACTGTGGTTTTGTGTGTGTGACTGTGGTTTTGTGTGTGTGACTGTGGTTTTGTGTGTGTGACTGTGGTTTTGTGTGTGTGGTTGTGTGTGTGTGACTGGGGTTTTGTTTGTGTGACTGTGGTTGTGTTTGTGTGACTGTGGTTGTGTTTGTGTGACTGTAGCTGTGTTTGTGTGAGGATGTGACTGGGGTTGTGTGTGTGACTGGGGCTGTGTGATCGTCTTTCACAAATCATGGATTTTCCCCCAAAATCTATTTATAACTCCAAATGTGTCAGACATCCACTGAGAAGTGCATGGACTCATCAGACACAGTACTGATAATTAGTCTGGTCATGGTGAAGCTCCAACACCTCTTTTTTAAGATGTTTCTTCAGAAAAACCTGAGAGACATTAGCACACACTGAGGGATCAGGGGAAAGACCTTCCTGGTTATTTTTAAGTTGGTGTGATGAGAGCTTATTAAGCTGTAAATCTGTGCTTAAATTAAATCCATACAATTAAAATGAGTTATTAAACAGAGTTAGCACTCAGTTGCCCACCCCTCACCATGGGCTGCCCTTCATCTCCCTTTGCTTCCAACTTAACAGTAGAAGAATTGGGAAGCAGGGATTTGGGCTGAATATTCAGGCTGGGCTTTAATTAATGAAACTTTTCTTAAC